>CM066035.1:958198421-958327785 GCA_033557465.1 Ichthyophis bannanicus
CCCCCTCTCTCTCTCCTCTATCTCTCCCCCCCTCTCTCTCTATCCCTCCCTCTCTCCTCCTCTCCCCCCTCTCCCTCTAATCCTCCCTCTCCTTACCCTCTCTCTCTCTCCTATCTATCCCCCCTTTTTTCTTCCATCTCTCTCTCCCCCCCCCTCTTCTTCTTTCTCTCTATCTCTCTCTCTCTCCCCCTCTCTCTCTCCTCTCTCTATCTCTTCTTCTCACCTTCTCTCTCTACCCATCTATATCTCTCACCTATTCTTCTCTATAAATCTCTCCACCCTCTCTCTCTCTTCTATCGCTCCCCCCCCTCTCTTCTATCTCTCTCTATCTCTCCCCCTCTATTCTCTCTCTCTCACCCTCTCTCTCTGCTCTATCTCTCCCTTCCCACTTCCATCTCTCTATATATCTTCTCCCCTCTCTCTCTCGCTCTCCCTTCTCTCTCTTCTCTCCTCTGTCTCTGTCCTCTCGCCTTCTATCTCCTCGCCTCTTTCTCTGTCTCGACTCTCCCCCTCTCTATCTCTTGTCTCGGTCTTTTTTTCTCTCGCTTCTTCTTCTCATCTATCTGCCCCCCCCTCTCTATCTCTCTCTCTCTAGTCTCCCCTATTCTATCTTCCCCTCATCTCTCTCTTCTCTCTCTTCTCTCACCACTCTCTCCTCCTTCCTATATCTCCCCCTCTCTCGCTCTTCTCTATCGTCTCCCCCCTCGATCTCTCTCTCTTCCCCTTCACTCTCTCTCAATGTCTCTCTCCCACTCTCTCTCACTCGCTCTCTCCCCCAACTCTCTCTTATATCTCTCCCCCTCTCTCTCCCTCGTCTCTCTCTATCTTCCCCCTCTCTCTCTCGCTATTAGCTCTCTCTCCTCTGTCTCTCTCTATCTCTCCCCCTCTCTCTCTCTCGCTCAATCTACTCTCTCGCTCTGCTCTCCTCTCTCTCTCTCTTCGCCCTCTCTCTAAAACATATCTTATACTCTCCTCTCCCCTCTCTTCATATATCATCTCCAATCATTCTCTCTCTATATATATATATAAACCTCTATCTCTCTATATATATATACTAGCTCTCTTCTCTCGCTCTTCTGTCTACTCTCTCTTCTCGATCTCTCTCCTGTCTCTGTATATCTCTATCTATCTCTTACTTATAACTCTCGATCTCTATGTCTCTTCTCTCTATCTATCTCTCTGTCGCGGTCTCTCTATATATATCTCTTATCTGTCGATCTCTATATCTATTATATACCCTACTCTCCTCTCTCTCTCTCTCTATGTCTCCCCCCCCTCTCTCGATCTCTCACACCCCTCTCTCTCTATCTAGCCCTCTCTCTCCCCCGCTCTCTATCTATCTATCCCCACCTCTCTCTCTATCTAGCTCTCTTCTCTCTCTCTCTCTCTCTTTTTCCTCTCTCGAATCTCTTCTCCATCTCTAATCTCCTATGTGCTCTCCCACTCTCTCTCTATCTATCTCCCTCCCTCTCTCCTCTCTCCCATCTCCATACATCTCTCTAGTCTCGCACAAACCACTTCAAGGCCACTGCAAGAGGGGAGGAAATGAAAATCATTAGAGTGACACTGTTCTATGATGAGTCCTCTCTCTCTCTTTCTCTGTCTCTGTCTCTCTCTGTCTCTCTCTTTCTCTCTCTCTCTATCTCTTTCTCTCTATCTCTGTCTCTATCTCTGTCTCTGTCTCTCTCTGTCTCTATCTCTCTATCTCTCCCCCCCCCTCTCTCTCTCTCTCTCTCTATCTCTTTCTCTCTCTCTCTATCTCTATCTCTCTCTCCCCTTCTCCCTCCCTCTCTGTCTCTTACACACACTTCAGCCACTGCAAGGGAGGGACAGGGACATGTGAAAGCATTAGAGTGACACACTGTTCTATGATGGATCCTCTCTCTCTATTTCTCTGTATCTGTGGGCTCTCTCTGGCTCTGTCTCTACTCTTTCTCTCTAGTCCTCTCTCTCTTTCTAGCTCTATCTCGTCTCTCTCTCTCTCTCTCTCTATCTGTCTCTCTCCTTTCGCTTCTCTCTATCTCTCGCTCTCTCATCTCTCTATGTCTCTCTACTTTCTCTCTCCTATCTCTATCACTCTCTCTCTCCCAACTCCCTACTCTCTGTCTCTCACACACACCTTCAGGCCCACTTGCAAGGGAGGGACACATGAAATTCATTAGAGTGACACTGGTTCCATTTGTTTTAATTTTGATGAGTCCTCTCTCTCTCTTCTCGTCTTTCTATATCGTATCTCTCTGTCTATCTCTCTACTCTGTCTCTCTCTGTCTCTCTCTATATCTCTATCTCTACTCTCTACTCTCTATCTCTATCTCTGTCTCTATCTCTATCTCGTATCCTCTTCTCTATTATCTATACTCTCCTCTTCTCTCTCTCTTTCTAGCTCACTCGTTCTACTCCCTCATATATCATTTCTCCTCTCTTCTCTCTCTCTCTCTCTCTCTCTCTCTCTCTCTCTCTCTCTATCTCTATTTCTCTCCCCCTCTCTCTCTATCTCTATCTCTCTCTACCCTTCTCCCTCCCTCTCTGTCTCTCACACACACTTCAGCCACTGCAAGGGAGGGACATGAAATCATTAGAGTGACACTGTTCTATGATGAGTCCTCTCTCTCTCTCTCTCTCTCTCTCTCCCCATCTCTCTCTCTCTCTATCTATCTCTCCCCCCCTCTCTCTCTCCCTCTCTCTATGTCTCCCCCTCTCTCTCTCTCTCTCTCTCTCTCTCTCTCTATCTCTATCTCTCTCTCTCTCTCTCTCTCTCTCTCTCTCTCTCTCTATCTCTTTCTCTCTCTCTCTCTCTATTTCTCTCTCTATCTCTTTCTCTCTCTATCTCTTTCTCTCTCTCTATTTCTCTCTCTCTCTCTATCTCTCTCTCTCTCTCTCTATGTCTCCCCCTCTCTCTATCTCTCCCCCCTCTCTCTCTCTCTCCCTCTCTCTCTCTCTCTATCTCTCCCCCCTCTCTCTCTGTCTACCTCTATCTCTATCTTTCTCTCCCCCCCCCACCCCCTCTATCCCTCTCTCTTCCTCTCTCTCTCCTTACCCTTCATGAGTTCAGTTGACTTTGCTATAAAACTGTTCTTTTTCACCGGAAACCTTCATCTGTTTTTTATAGCTTAGTTCAGCTATAAAGCTGTTAATCTCCCATTTTAAAGCAAGTGATTGATTGCCTTTTAACCTCTCTGAAAATGTTCACATTAGATCTTTAGAATATTCATAGCTGAACTGCTATAATTAAGTAGAGGGAAACTGAAAACACAAATATGTCTTTAACCTTGAAACCTGAGAAGATGTTTGATCAGATAAAAGCTCTTACAATCTTTTGGACTCAAACCCTTTATGGGGTTAAGTTTGGAAGCATTTTCTGTAGAAAAAGCTGTATTTAGTAGTGCTTAGAAATAGATGTGTATAAAATTGCTTGGGATAGTTGTGGCAAAAATATGTGCTAACCATGTCTAACCAGCAAACTTTTAGAACTCAGTTCTGCACACAGGGAAGGGTCTTTTCAAAACAGCATGAAGGCAGACATCTCTCACAAAGTATATCCAAGATGGTGGATGAGCAGTTGGTGTTTTCCTGATGGGCAGGAAGTGGAAGGTTTATTTATTTTATTTATTTAACTGTTTTTCTATATCGCCTTATCTGGAAATCAAGGGGGTTTACATGGATCAAGAACTCAACCTTGGTTGGTCTTCCTACTGACCCGTCGTGATATTTTAGTATTTACTGGTTGTTTTCGCATGTATTGATTATCCTCACTCAGACTTTAATTGTTTAATTTTTTCTCACTTGATCGTCTTTGGTGGGCTGGAGTGGGAATGATTGTATGATTTTGTTTCCTTAAATTGTTTTATTTTTCTATTTTTGTTGTTCTTGTTATAATCATATCCAACTTTCTGTACAAGATTATATTCTTGGTTATTACTGTAAATTGCGTAAAGATACAATTAAAATAAGATGGCAGGACTTCGTGTGCACACAGGCTTTCCCAGGGTGTAGTTTTGGGGGAACTCTTATGCATGTGCATAGTTTGTAAAATTTGTGGGTAACTCTCAAGGCAGCTGCACACGCACCTTCTTTGGAGCAGCTGTAAATCGGTGTCTCCTCAGGGGGGCTGGATCTGGGAGCCTAGTTCATAGAAGCACATAGGTGCCTCTGTTACCATAAAATAAGGGCTTTTCTGCCCTTCTCACATGGGCATCCTATTATGTAATTACCCCACCTGCAGAGGTGCCCCAGGGGATACATCAGGGAAGGGGAAGGGATATTCAAAGCATTTTAGCCGGTTAGCAGACCTCTTAATTGGCTAAAACATGGTCATGACATTCAGCGGCACTAACCATGTTACAGTTACAATTTGACTTGATATACTGCCTGTAACAGTAAGTTAAATAATGGGGAAGGCAAACAAAATACCTCAGGCCAGAGGGCTGGTGGTTCAATTCTCACTTGGGGACAGCAATCTCAAGCAGGAGGGACTGGGGTTTCTAGTCCTATAGGCACTCCTTGTGGCCTTGGGCAAGGCCCTTAACCCTCCACTGCCTCAGGTGCACATAGAATGTGAGCCCTTTGGGGATGAGGGAATGTATCCAGTTCCTGTTTGTAGTGATTGTAAGCTGCTGTGATGCCCTTCAGCCTCGGTGGTATATCAAGATATTGCATAAACATAAACAATAGAGAAAAAGGAGGAGGGTCTAGCTTACAACGTGGAAAGGGAAGGAAGGAAGATAATGGGGAAACACAAGAGCTGCAAGGAAGGGGGGAGCGGAAGAAAAGCATCAGGTAAATAAGGATCAGAGAAAAGTAACTGCAGGAGAGATAAGGGGAAAAAGGTGAGCTTTTAACTGGGATTTAAAGCAGCTGAACGATATTTGAGAACGAAGAGAGGTGGGTAGGAAATTCCATAAGGTAGGTTCAACAACACAGAAAGAAGAGCGGGCCAGGGAGGTACAGACCGAACGAGGACTGGGGATGGTCAAAAGACTCTGAGAGACTCTACAGACCGGTGAGCCTGACATCAGTACCAGGAAAAATGGTAGAAATCATCATAAAGGATAAAATTGCTGAACATGTAGATAGTCATGGCTTAATGGGAGACAGCCAACATGGCTTTAGACAAGGAAGATTTTATCACTGTTCCTCACAGGCGACTTATAAACAAACTGAGCACCCTAGGGATGGACCCTAAAGTTACTTCTTGGGTTAGAAATTGGTTGGGTGGGAGGTGACAAAGAGTACAAGTAAATGGAGCTCACTCTGAGGAGAAGGATGTTGCCAGTGGTGTGCCCCAGGGATCTGTCCTTGGTCCGATTCTTTTTAACATCTTTGTTAGTGATATAGCGGAAGGGCTTTCAGGTAAGGTATGCCTCTTTGCGGATGATACCAAAATCTGCAATAGAGTAGACACCCAGGAAGGGGTAGATAACATGAGGAGGGATCTAGCTAAGCTTGAAGAATGGTCTAGAATTTGGCAGCTGGGATTTAATGTTAAAAAATGTAAGGTCATGCATTTGGGCTGCAGCAATCCAAGGGAGCAATATAGTATAGGGGGGTTGAAGTACTTTTGTCCACTAAAGAAGAGAGCGGGACCTAGGCATGGTTGTGTCTGATGATCTTAAAGTAGCTAAACAGGTAGAAAAGGCGACAGCAAAAGCTAGAAGGATGCTTGGGTGCATACGGAGAGGAATGGCTAGCAGAAAAAAGGAGTTGATAATGCCTCTGTATAAGTCTTTGATGCGACCTCATTTGGAGTATAGTGTGCAATTCTGGAGACCGCACCTTCAAAAGGATGTGAACAGGATGGAGTCTGTGCAGAGGGTGGCTACTAAAATGATTAGTGGTCTTCATTATAAAGCATATGAGGACAAACTGAAGGATCTTAATATGTACACCTTAGAGGAAAGGCGGGATAGAGGTGATATGATTGAGATGTTTAAATACCTCCGTGGCATAAATGTTCAGGGAGAGAGCCTCTTTCAATTGAAAGCAAGTTCTGCTACGAGGGGACATGGGATGAGGGTGAAGGGAGATAGATTCAGGAGTGATATGCAGAAATATTTCTTTACGGAAAGAGTAGTGGATCCGTGGAATAGTCTCCCAGTGGAGGTGGTAGAGATGAAGACAGTAACTGAATTCAAAAAAGCATGGGACAAACAGAGGATCTCTAAAGGTAAAAAGGGGACTGTTGTAGTTGTTCTTATGGAAGGACAGACTAGATAGGCCATGTGGTCTTTTTCTGTCATCATATTTCTATGCTTCTATGTTCCTGGCTAAATCTAAGGGCCTCTACTCTATCCTCATCCTTCTTGACCTCTCTGCTGCCTTTGATACCGTTGATCACAACCTTCTCCTCACCACCCTCTCCTCGCTTGGCTTCAGGGATTCCGTAATATCCTGGTTCTCCTCCTACCTCTCCCATCACTCATTCAGTGTTTGCTCTGGTGGCTTCTCCTCCTCCCCTACCCCGCTCCATGTAGGTGTACCCCAGGGATCTGTCTTGGGCCCTCTCCTCTTCTCTCTCTGTACCCAAGGCCTTGGTGCACTTATCTCCGCCCATGGCTTTCAGTATCATCTCTATGCTGATGACTCCAAAATTTACCTCTCTACACCTAATATTTCTCCGGCAACCCAGTCCAAAATCTCTGCCTATGTTTCGGACATCGCTGCCTGGATGTCTCATCGCCGACTGAAACTGAACATGGCCAAGACTGAACTCCTTGTCTTTCCACCCAACTCCTCCCCCCCCCCTCTTTCCCCCCTCTCAGTCCATGTGGATGGGCCTACTATCCTTCCTGTTCCCTCCGCCTGCAATCTAGGGGTTATCTTTAACACCTCTCTCTCCTTCTTCGCTCATATCCAGCTTGTTGCTAAGACCTGCCGCTTCTTTCTCTACAACATCAGCAAAATCCACCCCTTCCTCTCTGAACACACTTGCAAAAAGCTTATGCACTCCTTAATCTCCTCTCGCCTCGATTACTGCAACCTACTCCTCGCTGGTCTCCCCGTGAGTCACCTCCTTCCCCTTCAATCTATTCAAAATCACGCTGCTCGGCTAATCTTCTGCCAGCCTCGCCATGCCCACGTTACTCCTCTTCTCAAGTCGCTTCACTGGCTCCCTGTCCAATTCTGCATCCCATTCAAGCTTCTCCTACTGACCTATAAATGCATTCACTCTATGGCCCCTCAATACCTCTTATATCTTATCTCTCCCTACGTCCCCTCTCAGAATTTGCTCTCCGCTAACAAATTACTTCTATCAGTGCCTTTCACCCTCACCGCAAACTCCCGACTGCGCTCCTTTCACCTTGCTGCACCATACGCCTGGAACAGCCTACCTGCGTCTGTGCCCCAGGCATCCTCCCTGGCCCTTTTCAAATCCAGATTGAAGACCCACCTCTTCACCGTTGCATTCAGATCCTGACTTCCATCCTCATCTCACCCTAACCCCCGTCAACGTTTATGACCAAACTATAGACCAAACTGTACCACACTGCACCTTGTGCAGAACGGACTAATGCTCTGTACTGTTCAATTCTAATTAGATTGTAAGCTCCGATGAGCATGACTCTGATGGGCAGGGACTGTCTCTTATATACTGGCTACCTCTTGTAGGTTAGCTGTGCAGCGTTGAGTGCGTGACGCTCTATAAATGTTGAATAGTAGTAGTAGTAGGTACAGAAAGAGTTTTGGTGAGTTTATGGGTGCTGTTCTTAGACGGGCAGATGCAGGGGTGGAGTCAGTATTCTTACCATAGATATGTTAGTGGTCTTCAACACAATCGATCATGCTTTACTTTTTTTATATTTATATTTTTATTGAATTTGTCATGAATATAAAGTAAACATTTAGAAAAGAACATTCCCTTTGCATAAAACACAAAAGAAAATTACAAATTCAAATATTTTTCAGTGGGAGCAATCTCAAAAAAACCACATTAAATGAGAGACAGCTAGCTAAGCATACCAAATATCAAGACCCCAATTTACTTCCCAACTAAACCACTCAAAGAACAATATAATAATCTTATTGCGAGCTCTTAACTACCAAAAACTGTTCTAACTCTGACACTTCAGTAAATACATATCTATTCCCAGAATAAGTAACAAAACATTTACAAGGAAATTTTAAATAGAACTGACCTCCCAAAGCAAGGACCCTAGATTTGAGCTGCAAAAAAGCTTTCTGTCTGAGCTGGGTAACTTTGGCAACATCAGGAAACATCATTAAAGGACTCCCACAAAAGGAAGCGTCCTTCTTAGCGAAATATTATTTCATAATAGCAACCTTTTCGCTCTCAGAAGAGAAGGTAACCAATAAGGTGGCCCTCTTAGTCACCTTATCTAGAGAGGTTTCTAAAAATTGAGTTAAATCTAATTGATCCAAGCTCACCTGCTCATCAGCCTCTCCATCTTTAGCCATCTCACTACCCCCCTGGGATAGATAGTAAATAGAAGTAATATTAGCCACATCAAATGTTAAACATAGTAACGTAACATGGACATATTTTTTTTAAATAACTCTAATGGAGAGAGAAGGCGTACCATCGGAAAATTTTAAACTCTAAGATTATTTGCTCTAGACAGGTTAGTTAAGGACTATCTGCCATGCAAGAGCTGAAGATTGGATTATAGCTCAGGCCTTTCTCAAAAGTTCAAGGTGAGCTACATTCAGGTATTTCTCTGTCCCCAGAGGACTTACAATGTAAGCTTGTACCTGAGGCAATGGAGAGTTAAGTAACTTGCCCAAGATCACAAGGAGCAGCAGTTGGATTTGAACTTGACTTCCCTGGTTTTTAGTCCACTGTTCTAACCATTAGACCACTCCTCCACTTCACAGCTGATGCTTAGTTATTGAGTATTCTTAAACTGTAGCTAACATTGAGTCATAGCTTCAGAAGGTGTTCGTTATATAACTCTAAAACGATCAACATACACTGCATCAACATATAGACAGAGCCCCTGTATACTCCTGGCCAATAACAGAGCAGTGATAAATCTCCGATCAGTGTCAGGAGGACCCTTATGCAAATGTGTGGTATTCTAAGGATACTTTTAGATTTGTTTATTTTAACCTTGGACCCACAGCTGGACGAAACTCCTGAAGACACATTAGTGAACTGGCTGATCTTATGGAAGGTAAAAAGGAATAAAAAGGAAAGGGGCTTCTGCCATACCTTCCTGCCTCCACTGCCTCCTAAAATGCTAATTTCCTGAAGACTGGCTGTGATCAGTTCCCCTAACTATCTGTCTCTATCTGTGCCTATCCTAAGTGTCTTTTCAAGTCGTGACCCAATGGAAGACCCATGGCCTCCATCTCTCTGTCTCTGTGCCTATCCTAAGTGCCTTTTCAAGTCGTGACTCACTGGAAGATCCATGTCCTCCATCTCTCTGTCTCTATCTGTGCCTATCCTAAGTGCCTTTTCAAGTCGTGACTCACTGGAAGATCCATGTCCTCCATCTCTCTGTCTCTATCTGTGCCTATCCTAAGTGCCTTTTCAAGTCGTGACTCACTGGAAGATCCATGTCCTCCATCTCTCTGTCTCTATCTGTGCCTATCTTAAGTGCCTTTTCAAGTCGTGACTCACTGGAAGACCCACGTCCTCCATCTCTCTGTCTCTATCTGTGCCTATCTTAAGTGCCTTTTCAAGTCGTGACTCACTGGAAGACCCATGTCCTCCATCTCTCTGTCTCTATCTGTGCCTATCCTAAGTGTCTTTTCAAGCCGTGACCCACTGGAAGACCTATGTCCTCCATCTCTCTGTCTCTGTGCCTATCCTAAGTGCCTTTTCAAGCCGTGACCCACTGGAAGACCCATGTCCTCCATCTCTCTGTCTCTATCTGTGCCTATCTTAAGTGCCTTTTCAAGTCGTGACTCACTGGAAGACCCACGTCCTCCATCTCTCTGTCTCTATCTGTGCCTATCCTAAGTGCCTTTTCAAGTCGTGACTCACTGGAAGACCCATGTCCTCCATCTCTCTGTCTCTATCTGTGCCTATCCTAAGTGCCTTTTCAAGCCGTGACCCACTGGAAGACCCATGTCCTCCATCTCTCTGTCTCTATCTGTGCCTATCCTAAGTGTCTTTTCAAGCCGTGACCCACTGGAAGACCCATGTCCTCCATCTCTCTGTCTCTGTGCCTATCCTAAGTGTCTTTTCAAGCCGTGACTCACTGGAAGATCCATGTCCTCCATCTCTCTGTCTCTATCTGTGCCTATCCTAAGTGCCTTTTCAAGTCGTGACTCACTGGAAGATCCATGTCCTCCATCTCTCTGTCTCTACCTGTGCCTATCCTAAGTGTCTTTTCAAGCCGTGACTCATTGGAAGACCCATGTCCTCCATCTCTCTGTCTCTATCTGTGCCTATCCTAAGTGTCTTTTCAAGCCGTGACCCACTGGAAGACCCATGTCCTCCATCTCTCTGTCTCTATCTGTGCCTATCCTAAGTGTCTTTTCAAGCCGTGACCCACTGGAAGACCCATGTCCTCCATCTCTCTGTCTCTATCTGTGCCTATCCTAAGTGCCTTTTCAAGCCGTGACCCACTGGAAGACCCATGTCCTCCATCTCTCTGTCTCTTTCTGCTGTTCATCACAGACTCCCTTGCCAAGAGGTTTTCTCTGTGAACCTACACCATTAAGGTGCAAATAAGCAACTTTTATCTTACTGAGTAGGATAGGTAAACAAATATGCACAGGTTAGCTATTTAGTGGGAATTATGAGGAGATAATTGCAACTGAGTATACACCTAGTTAGCTATAGATTCTGCCCCACAATGCCCTCAACATGCCCCGATGTTTAGCAGTTATCATCAGTGCATGTAGCGACGGCACCGTAGATATGCAGCGGCAGTAACCGTGATAGTGCCGCTGAATACCCAGATGAGTGGCATTTACATGCTTTGCAGGTCTGCCTTTGAATATGCCCAACAGTTTCTTATTTTTCCTGGCCTCTAACTCATCTGCCAGTTATATCGTCAACTCATGTCAATGCACTTACAGCAGCCGCCATCAGCGCTTTAAATTAAACCCAGATGTTCAATACCAGTACCATATCCGGGCCGCCGTATCTAGTCAGGGCGATATTCAGCGGCCGGTCGGCTAGCTAAACTGGCTAAAGTTAGGCCAGACTTTGTCGAATAAGCTTAAGTGGCCAGTGACTGAATATCGCTGCTGCT
The DNA here is from genome assembly GCA_033557465.1 of Ichthyophis bannanicus. Classification (NCBI taxonomy): domain Eukaryota; kingdom Metazoa; phylum Chordata; class Amphibia; order Gymnophiona; family Ichthyophiidae; genus Ichthyophis; species Ichthyophis bannanicus. Next base: position 958,209,584 of record CM066035.1, read on the forward strand.
TGGTTATCTTTGCCCCCCCCCCCCCCAGTGCTCCGACACTAAGCGGTAAGTGTCAGAGCATACAAATCAAGTAGGAAAGGATATTCAGCGGCACTCACTGAATATCCCACTGAGCGCAGTTTGGCCATTAGCAAGTCTGGTAACCAGCTAAATCGTTTTGAATATGACCCCTATACTGTAGTTCCTTTACTTCAGTGTTTTCTTCTCTAACTACTTTCGGGTTAGCCGCCTATGTCAGCTGTCTTCCTTTGAAAATGCCAAAGGCCTAACTTCTTACTGCTAATCATTGTAACTCTTCTTAATTTCAAACCCTTTCAGTTGTGTCAGCATTTGATATATGAGTCTCTCTATCTCTTTTTATGACTCTCTGATTAATGCTGATACCGTTGTCTCTACCATCTCCCACGTTCTCACTCTTTCTTCAAGAATAAGTGTGCAGTGAAAGTTCCCTGGGATACGTCTTGCATGATTTCATACTAGATTTAACAAAGAGCAGTCCGGGTTCTGTTTAAATACTCTCTCTCTCCATGACTGAGATAAGGAATGAACCTGAGATCACCTAATGAAGTGATGTAATCAGTGACTCCAGCTTCCGACCATTAGGAGTCACAAGGAGACCTTGTTGTTGTTAAGTGCCGTCGAGTCGGAGTCGACTCATGGCGACCCTCTGGATAGCTATCCTAAATTGTGTTCGGTCTTCAGTCAGGCGGCTCATTGTTGACAGACTGGTACCCGTAGCTGCTGTTATTGTATCGATCCATCTCATTGCTGGCCTTCCTCTTTTGCGTTGACCTTCTATCTTGCCAAGCATAATGTCTTTCTCTAATGATCTCTCTCTTCGCATGATGTGTCCAAAGTATGAAAGTCAAAGTCTTGTCATCTGAGCTTCTAAAGAAAGCTTAGGTTTGATCTCCTCTAGTATCGACTGGTTTGTTCTTCGGGCAGTCCATGGTATACACAGTATTTGCCGCCAGCACCATAATTCAAAGGCATCAATTTTCTTCCTGTCTATCTTTTTCACTGTCCAGCTTTCACATCCATATGATGTTATTGAAAATACCATGGCTTGAACAAGTCGAATCTTTGTATGGAGAGACATCTCTGCTCTTGAGAATCTTATCTAGGTCTTTCATAGCCATTCTGCCAAGAGCAATGCGTCGTCTGATTTCTTGACTGCTTGTTGCTTCTTTATTGATAGTTGATCCAAGTAGGTTAAAGTTGTTCACAATTTCAATTTCTTCTCCTTCAACAATGAACCTGTTGATTATGCCAGTTGTCATGATCTTTGTCTTCTTTACATTAAGATGCAGGCCCATTTTGAGACTATGTTCTTTGATTGTGAGAAGCAAATGTTTCAGATCATCTTCACTTTCAGCCAGTAATGTGGTATCATCAGCATAGCGAAGATTGTTGATGAGTCTTCCACCAATCTTCACACCTCTATTGTCTTCATACAATCCTGCTTCTCTGATGATTTGTTCTGCATATAAATTAAACAGGTAGGGGGAAAAGTATGCAGCCTTGTCTTACACCTTTGCTTATTTTAAACCATTCTGTTTCTCCTTGTTCCGTTCGAACTGTTGCTTCTTGATCAATGTACAGATTGCGCAAGAGAACGATCAGGTGTTCTGGTATACCCATGCTTCTTAATGTGGCCCAGAGTTTCTCATGGTTTACACAATCAAAAGCCTTGCTATAGTCGATAAAGCATAAATAGATATCCTTTTGGTATTCTTTAGTCTTTCCAAGGATCCATCTCACATCCGCAATGATGTCTCTCGCTCCTCGCCCTTTCTTGAACCCTGCTTGCACTTCAGGTAGTTCTTGTTCCAGGTATGGTTGTAGTCTCTTTTGAATAATCTTCAGTAGAATCTTGCTGGCATGTGGGATCAGAGCGATTTTGCGATAATTTCCACAGTCAGTTGGATCACCTTTCTTTAGTATTGGTATAAACACAGATCTTTTCCAGTCAGTTGGCCATGATGTTGTCTTCCATATTTCTTGGCAGAGCCTTGTGAGTACGGTAACAGCTGCATCAGATTGCTGCAATACTTCTATGGGAATGCTATCAATGCCTGGTGCTTTGTTCTTTGATAAGGCTTTCAGTGCTGCTTCAACTTCTTCTTTCATCACCAATGGTTCCCAATCATAAGGTACAGGTTGAAACGGCTGTTGGTCCACTTGATCTTTATCATATAAAAACTCTGTATATTCCTTCCACCTTTTCTTGATCTTCTCAGCATCATTCAACATAGAACCTTGAGCATCTTGTAACATTCCAATTGGAGGCTGGAACTTTTTCTTTAACTCTCGTAGTTTTAGGAAAGCTGATCTTGTTCTTCTTCTAATAGTTTCTGCTTCTATTTCCTTGCATGCGTCATTGTAGTACTTTTCCTTGTCCTATCTTGCTGCACGTTGGAAATCTCTGTTGAGTTCTGCGATTGTCTTTCTTTCTCCTCTGGCTTTAGCTTCTCGGCGTTTCTGGGCAATTTTCAGAGTTTCTTCCGTCATCCATTTTGGCCGTTTTTGCTTTTTCATCTCTCGCTTTCTTCCAACACAACCTTCTTGATGTCATTCCATAACTCTTCCGGAGCTCTGTCATTTGTATCTAAAGCAGCAAATCGATTTTGCAGGCAGTCTTTAAATTCCAATGGTATATTCTCAAGGTCATATTTTGCTGCATTCATGAGTGGTTTGCTCTTTTTCAACTTTAGCTTGAGTTTGCATACTAGTAGTTGATGATCTGTACCACAGTCAGCTCCAGGTTTTGTCTTTGTTGATGTTACAGAGCTTTTCCATTGTTGACTTCCACATATGTAGTCAATTTGATTTTTATATAATCCATTCGGTGAAGTCCATGTGTACAGTCGCCGCTTGTGTTGCTGGAAGAAGGTGTTTGAGATGAATAGATCATTGGTCTTGCAGAATTCTATCAGTCTTTCTCCAGCTTCATTTCTGTTGTCAAGTCCATATTTTCCAACTACTTTGCCTTCTTTTTTGCCAACTTTTGCGTTCCAGTCACCCCTGACTATCAGGATATCCTGTTTGCATGTTCTGTCAATTTCAGCTTGTACTTGTTCATAGAACACTTCAATTTCATTCTCTTCTGCAGCTGTTGTTGGGGCATATACTTGAATTATAGTTGTGTTGATAGGCAATCCTCGTAGACGAATAGAGATTAAGCGTTCGCTGACTGCATTGTATTTCATTACAGTTGTTGCAAGTTTCTTCTTTATTATAAATGCAACACCATTTCTTCTTTGTCTTTCATTTCCAGCATAGTAGACCATGTGATCACCTGATGCAAAGTGCCCCATGCCAGTCCATTTCAGTTCGCTGACACCCAACAGATCAAGTTGTACACGTTCCATTTCATTCTTGACCACCTCCAACTTCCCATGGTTCATGCTTCATACGTTCCATGTTCCAATGTGTAAGACATCTTTACAGCTTCTGACTCTCATTCATGCGCAGCTACATCAGCAGTCAGACTTCCCGAGGGTTTTGATCCAACCACATCATAAATGTTGGCTTTACTCTGAAAAGTCTTCAGCTCTTCCCCAGTAGTTAGTTGAGTGCCTTCTGACCTGGGGGTCTCATCTTCCAGCACCATAGCACAATTTGTTTTGTTGTAACTATCCATTGGGTTTTCATGGCAAGTTACAGAAGTAGATTGCCGGGCCTTTCTTCCGCGCAGTTTAAGTTTGGTGTTGTTGCCGTTGTCACAAAAATGTGATCCTCCGCCGTCAACACTGTCCCATTCTGCTGCTGCCCAGATGGGTGGTTTGTCTTGGTCTGGCACCTCAGCTGAGACCTGTCCATCTTGGGAGACCCTGCCAGTAGTTAAACTACCGATAGTTTAGCTCTCAGCATCACTGATGCACGCAAGCCCTCACAGCACGACAAGCTGCAAACCTTAGAGCCACATATTTCTCCATAGGAAAGTAAAGCTGCAAATGCCTTTCTCTAAAAATTCTTTAAAATTCTTCAAAAAAGCAATAGTTTGACTGTCATCGGATGTACCCGACTGCCAGGGCTTATTTTAAATTCACAAAAATCAAGTAAGTCATTTTGAAAGCTCAGAAAAGATATTTTGAATTTTTGTGGCTTCTGGAAAATTGAAACCCTTTCTTCTGATTAGAATGAGATAATTTCAGCTGTGTCAGAAGTGCATCAAGGGTCTCCCCCCCCCCACCCCACCCCACCCCCAACCCTCCCCACGTATCGATAATGTTTCTGCTCTACCAGACCACTGCCTATGGGACATAATTACAGCAGACCTGAAAAAAACACATTGCTTCATATCGGTAATGCTCGTTAAGCACACTCCGAAAAAGCACAGGGACGAGAAGCTGTAAAACTTAAACCACTTTCCTTCTGACACAGAAAGGTCAAATCTGCAGGAGAGCAGCACAGAGCAATCCTGTGTAGCAAGGGCTCAGTGACCATCTGCCTGCAGGAGACTATTTGTCAGCAGTGCCCATGGAAACGTGACTTGAGCTTCTAGGAGGGAGACTCTTCCCAGCCTAGCTCACGCAATCTGTAGGTTGAAGGAAGAAGGCAGTGGAATTTCAAGGCTAAATACACTGTTCTGCACCCTTCTCTTGGCTGCCCCCATAAATAGGGGGCGTGAAGAGTGCAGTCTTCACCCCAGCTAATGCGGAAAGAGGAAATACCCAGATAGGTTCTCTTTGCATATACTTTGAGGCTAATTGTCAATCTCAAAGTATTGCAGGAATAAAACATATTTTTGCCAAATAATGCACATTACGTGGCAAATTCATGCCTTATTTCCCTTAATGCACATTTTTTAGTGCAGCACCAGTTAAATAAGGAGGTGCAAAGCTCTGCTATTCACAGAATCCTCTTTCCACCCCTAGGGGCACTGGGCAGCTTAAGCATGGCCTGACACCCTCCCACTGACGAGACCTTCTCACCCCCAATCTCCCCAGCATCATGACAGACCCTCACCCTCCAATCCAGCCTCCAGCACCTACTGAGGCTTTCCCTCATGCACAGTGGGGGGGGGGGGGGGGGGGACAGGAGCAATCCTCATTTTGTCTTGCCCTGGCACTGCCTTTTGACCTCCAGCAATAATATTGCATAGTGTTGCTAGGGGTAACACTGCCAAATAAGAACTCCGTCCCCTTGAACCCTAAGTATTCGTGCATCGGGGGGGGGGGGGAGAGGGGTGGACGGAACCTCAATCTCAGTCTCATTAGCTGCCTCCTGCCCAATGGACTTTCTGCAGAGTGCATCACAGTGGATGTTCAGAATTGCCCCACTGAGAGGTAATTATAGAAAGAAAACAGCACCAGATGAAATAGCTAATCACAAAGCTGAAATTGTATCTGGTAATTAAAATGGAGTGTTTCACTTTCCTAGAGTCCCACATGGAAGCAAAGATAATTAATTGTCACTTCACAAGAGCTGATCCCTTCCCCATGGTTGTGTTGGGTGACTAATAATGTGTGAAGACAACGTGCAGGGTTTTTCAAAGCCATCAATGTTTACACAAATGTTGTTGTTGTTAAGTGCCGTCAAGTCGGTGTCGACTCATGGCGACCTTCTGGATAGTTGTCCTTATCTATGTTCAGTCAGGCAGCACATTAGAAACAGAAAAATAGAAACATGATGGCAGAAAAAGACCACATGGCCTATCTAGTCTACTCTTCCATATCAACTACTAAAACAGTCCCCTTTTTCCCTTTAGAGATTCTCTGTGTTTGTCCCATGGCTTTTTGAATTTAGATACTGTCATCATCTCTACCACCTCCACTGGGAGACTATTCCACACAACAACCACTCTTTCTGTAAAGAAATATTTCCGCATATTACTCCTGAGTCTTTCCCCTTTCACCCTCATCCTATGTCCCCTTGTAGCAGAACTTGCTTTTAAGAGGCTCTCCTCATGTGCATTTATACCACAGAGGTATTTAAATGTCTCTCTCATATATCCTCTATCCCGCCTTTCCCAGTGGAGGTGGTAGGGATGAGGACAGTAACTGAATTCAAAAAAGCATGGGACCAACACAGGTAAAGGTAAAAAGTGGACTGTTGTAATTGTTGATACGGAAGGACAGACTAGATAGGCCATGTGGTCTTTTTCTGTCATCATAAACCTATTTAAGATAAATCAGCACACATCAGCCAACAGCCTGCACACCCTCATACAACCAGACACCAGCACACGTCCTAGAAGAAAACAAACACACAACCGAGTCAGTACCCCAAGTGAATACAAACACACACGCAAGGACACAACAGACCGAGCACTCTCCATGGCTGCCCCAACAATATGGAACAAACTACCAGACGATCTGAGGGCTACTACAGACCTCAAGGACTTTAGAAAACAGCTGAAAACCATGCTGTTCATAGAACACTATGAATACATCACATAACCTCAGAGAATGTATAGCAGCACATGATACCGCCTAAACAATGGATGTAAGGAAAATGTTTAGCACCACTGTATATAGCCCACATTGTACATAGCTCAAACCAATCTAGCACACAGTACAACACACACTCAACTAAATTTCACCCTCACTGCATGTATAACACACTCACACTACCAGATTGTTTGCTGTGATACTACCTTGATTATTAAGATAAGGCGGTTTAGAAATACTGTTAAATAAATAAATAAATCACGTTTCTATGTTTCTATATTAAGATCCTTAAGTCAGTCTTCATACGCTTTATAATGAAGACCACTAACCATTTTAGTAGCCACCCTCTGCACCAACTCCAATAGGTTTATGTCCTTATGAGGGTGCGGTTTCCAGAAATGCACACAATACTCAAAATGAGATCACACTAAAGACTTATACAGAGGCACTATCACCTCCTTTCTTCTGCTGGCCATTCCTCTCCCTATGCACCCAAGCATCCTTCTAGCTTTTACCATCACCTTTTCTACCTCTTTAGCTACTTTAAGATCATCAGACACAATCACTCCCAGGTCCCGCTCTTCTTTTGTGACTAGAAGTACTTCACCCCCTAAACTGGACTGCTCCCTTGGATTTTTGCAGCCCAAATGCATGACCCTACCTTTTTTAGCATTAAAATCTCAGCTGCCAAATTCTCAACCATTCTTCAAGCTTAGCTAGATCCCTCCTCATGTTATCTACTCCTTCCTGGGTGTCTACTCTATTGTAGATTTTGATATCTCCAGTCATCTGCAAAGAGGTAAACCTTACCCGACAGCTTTCTACAATATCACTCACAAAGATGTTAAAAAGAATATGACCAAGGACAGATTCCTGCGGCACACCACTGGTAACCTCCTTCTCCTCAGAGTGAGCTCCATATACCTGTACCCTTGTTGCTTCCCACTCAACCAATTTCTAACCCAATGAGTAACTTTATGGTCCATCCCTAGGGTGCTCAGTTTGTTTCTAAGTCGCTTGTGTGTAACAGTGTCAAAGGCTTTACTGAATCTAAGTACACCATATCTAAGGCTCTCCCTCAGTCCAACTCCCTAGTCACCCAGTCAAAGAAATCAATCAGATTTGTCTGACAAGACCTGCCTCTGCTGAATCCATGCTGCCTCTAATCCTGTAATCCATTGGACTTATTATTTTCTCTTTCAGCAACATTTCTAATAATTTACTCACCACAGAGGTTAGACTAACCAGCCTATAGTTTTCAACCACATCCTTATTTCCACTTTTTTGTAAAGGGACCACATGTGCCTTTCTCCAGTCCTCTGGCACCACTCCCAACTCCAAAAGAGGCATTGAAAAGGTCAATCAGTGGAGCTGCTAGAACATCCCCAAGTTCCTTCAGTATTCTCGGCTGTATTGTCGCGGGCCCTCTTGGTGCACCTACCGGTGAGCTTTGGTATTGCACTAGACCCCGGTATAACTGGCCTCCTGGTAGTTGTAGCTGCTGCCAGATTACACCAAAAATAGTTGTGGACAACCGAATAAGGTAAATAGGGCTTTATTTCCCTTCCCAAATAGGATATTCAAATATTTACAGCAACACAAACAAAAACCCTTCCTGGGTGAAACAGAAAGCAAAACATGAACACAAAAATAGCTTTCTTTCAGCAACAGAAAAGTACTTTAAACATGGGTTGATAGCCACTGAGAATAAGGCCTTGCTTTGCCTTGGCAGGCTGCTTATTCCTTTTTATCTGAGAGATATTATCTCATCTGCTACAGAAAGACTACAGTCCATTTCTATAATATCTTCAGTTATAGGTAAATCATATTGCATTGGCTCCACACCAGGAATCAATCCCTTTGCACTCTCCCTCTGTGTGGGCTCAGCAAACAGCCCATCCTGGCTGTGACGTCGTTCTCCCTTGCTAAAGGAAAACTGTTGATGATTACCAAAATCACTCTTGCTGTGGTAATAGGAGCCTCCCCTCTGCTGACCTCTGTGAAACAGGTTGAGGAATTGCTCTGCCCCACTATTAGGGGGAATTGGCCCTGTTCTGAGCTCTGCTTTAGGTAGGAACTGATAACCAGCTGGAACTCCTGACGGCAGCTTTTGAGAAACTCTAGGTCTCACGTACCTTGCAGAGTGTGTCCCTTCTTCAGGTAAACAGCCTTTACTTTGCTTATAAAAAGGGTACAGGAATATCTCTGCTCCCCTTCTTGCACTGGGATTAAACTTCCTGGCTTGTACCTTTTCTTTCTTATCTCTGCTCCACGCTGGGCTGTTACATTTACTTTCCTTAGCTGTGTCACGCTGTCTGTACCTTTCATTCAAGCACTCTTCAGACTCACTCAGACGTCCACTCAAGCTTCCAATGGGGTACTCTGACACGCTCTCTCCACAGCTCCTCTCGTCCTCCTCCTGTAACAAGTTCCTTCTCTGGGTTTCTCTCCAGTTCCTATCTTGGCTCCCGGTTTGTGCCTTCGTCCTGCACTTGAACCTTTCGGTCCTGCTCTGCTTGGGCTTGGTCTGCTTAACTGTTTGTGAGCTAGGTTTATTTAGGTAATTCCTAGCTGCACCACTCCCTAGCTGATTAGAGTCAGGTGAAAATCCCCTGGCTTCCCTATTGGCTGAGGGTGTCTTCCAAGCTCGTGACCTCACTTGCTTACGTTGCCCCTGGCAACTTTCCACCATGTGCTTTCTCAGCACGTCATTATTTCCCTGAGCTGCACTATCTTCTGTCTCCATAGGGGTCACTAATGGGGCAGCACTGTGACAGTTACTCATCCAGTCCCATCACTTTGTGTACTTTTAGTTTAGCTAGTTCCTCACGAACACAGTCTTCTGAAAACCGTTCGAGATCCCTGTCACATCTATTCCTATTTGTGGGTGTTTTCTGAGGTCCTGCTCCTGGCCCTTCATTTGTGAACACAGAACAGACATATTTTGTAAGCAATTCCGCTTATCCTCATCAGCTTCTACATATTCCTCCCCTTCACCCTTGAGTCTGGCAATGCTACTTTTGCCCTTCCTCTTCTCACTGTTGTTGTTAAGTGCTGTCGAGTCGGTGTCGACTCCTGGCAACCCTCTGTATAGTTGTTCCGTCTTCAGCCAAGCGGCTCACTGTTGATAGAGTGCTATCCATAGCTGCTGTTATTGTATTGATCCATCTCATTGCCGTCCTTCCTCTTTTACGGTGACCTTCTACCTTGCCAAGCATTATGTCTCTCTCCAATGATCTCTCTCTTCGCATGATGTGTCCAAAGTATGAAATTCAAAGTCTTGTCATCTAAGCTTCTAAGGAAAGCTTAGGTTTGATCTCCTCTAGTACTGACTGGTTTGTTCTTCAGGCAGTCGATGATATACACAGTATTCGTTGCCAGCACCATAATTCAAAGGTATCAATTTTCTTCCTGTCTGTCTTTTTCACTGTCCAACTTTCACATCCATATGATGTTGTTGAAAATGCCATGGCCTGGACAAATCAAATTTTTGTATGGGGAGAGACATCTCTGTTCTTGAGAATCTTGTCTAGGTCCTTCATAGCCATTCTACCAAGAGCAATACATCATTGGATTTCTTGACTGCTAGTCCTTTCTTTATTGATTGTTGATCCAAGTAAGATAAAGCTGTCAACTATTTCAGTTTCTTCTCCATTGATGATGAACATATTGATTTTGCCAGCTGTCAGGATCTTTGTCTTCTTAAAATTAAGGTGCAGACCCATTTTAAGGATAAGGCGGTATACAAAACTGTCTAAATAAATAAATATATTCCTTGATCTTTAGAAGCCAATGTTTCAAATCGTCTTCACTTTCAGCCAGTAATGTGGTATCATCAGCATAGCATTCTCCTATTTTTATTTTTATTTAGTTCATTTATTTAACAGTTTTTTATATCGCACTATCATTTTTTAGTCAAAGCGGTTTACATTATAATTTAAACTTGGTAATGTATATTAAACAGGGACATTGATAACTTGGATACGTCTGAGGCAATGGAGGGTTAGTTCCGTTCAAACTGTTGCTTCTTGATCAATGTAAAGGTTGTGCAAGAGAACGATCAGGTGTTCTGGTATACCCATGCTTCTTAATGTTGTCCAGAGTTTCTCATGGTTTACACAGTCAAAAGCCTTGTTGTAGTCAATAAAACACATATAGATAGTCTTTTGGTATTCTTTTGTCTTTTCAAGAATCCATCTCACATCCCTGATGATGTCTCTTGTTCCTCGCCTGTTCCAGGTATGGTTGTAGTCTCTGTTGAATGATCTTGAGTAGAATCTTGCTGGCATGTGGGATCAGAGTGATTGTGTGATAATTTCCACATTCAGTTGAATCACCTTTCTTCAGTATTGATATAAACACAGATCTTTTACAGTCAGTTGGCCATGATGTTCTCTTCCAAATTTCCTAGCAGAGTCTTGTAAGTAGGGCAAGAGACGCATTTGATTGCTGTAATACTTCAATGAGAATGCCATCAATACCCGGTGTTTTGTTCTTTGATAATGCTTTCATTGCTGCTTCGACTTTCATCACCAATGCTTCCTAATCATAAGGTACAGGTTGAAATGACAGTTTATCCATTTGATCTTTATGGTATAATGGTATATGGTATAATGACTCTGCATATTCTTTCTACATTTTCTTGATCTTGGACATTGTGCCCATTACAGAAACATGGTTTAACGAGTTGCATGAATGGGATATAGCCATAGCTGGCTATAATCTATTTAGAAGAGATAGAGAGAGTAGAAGAAGAGGAGGAGTAGCCCTATATATGTCAAAAGCAATATTAAAGCTTCTGAAATGCAGGGGACTTGAGGAAAAGAAGAAGCGCTGTGGATTGTGTTGGAAAGAAGAGATGGCACTGTCATCCATATCGGTGTAGTCTACAGACCTCTGACTCAAACTGAAGAAATAGATAGCAAATCAATTATTTATATTGCAAAGATAGCCACAAAGGGGGAAGTGATCGTATTGGGTGACTTAATCTACCCGATGTGGATTGGGGTATTCCTTCTGCAAATCTGGAAAGAAGTAAAAAAAATTGTGGATGCCTTCCAAGATGTATTACTTAGACAAATGGTGATGGAACCGACCAGGGAAAGCTCGATGCTGGATTTGGTGCTCACCAACAGAGATAGCATGTTGAATATCTGGGTGGGTGCCCATGTGACCAACTGCGATCATCACACAGTGTGGTTTGAGATAAAAGCCAAGGTGGAGTCCAATCACAGAAAGCCAAAGTCCTAGACTTCAAAAACACTGACTTCAGTAAAATGGCCAAGTACCTGAAGGAGGAGTTGGCAGGGTGGGAGGGGATAAGGGAAGTGGAATTACAATGGGCTAAACTAAAACAGACAATAAAAGGGACAACAGATACATATGTAAGGAAAGTAAATAAAAACAAGAGGAAAAGGAAACCTATTTGGTTCTCTGAAGAAGTGGCTGCACAAATAAAAGCAAAAAGCACAGCTTTCACAAAATTCAGAAGTTCACAAACAGAGGAACACAGAAAAGAATACCGGATCAAACTAAAAGAGATAAAAATAGAAATAAGGGTAGCAAAATCAAAGGCAGAAGAAAAGATGGCTAAAGATGTGAAGTGTGGCAGCAAAACTTTCTTGAAGTATATTCGTGAGAGGAGGAAAGTCAGAGGTGGAATTGCAGGACTCAAAAGTGCTGGGAACGGATTCATGGAAAGTGACATTGAAAAAGCGACAATGCTAAACAAATACTTCTGTTCCTTTTTTGATAAAGAAAATCCTGGAGAAGGACCACCTGTGATTGACAAACATACAAATGGATTCGGAGTAGACACTACACCATTCACAGAAGATGATGTTAGAACAACTTGAAAAACTGAAAATGGACAAGGCCATGGGACTGGATGGGATACATCCCAGGATACTGAAAGAGCTCAGAGAGGTTCTTGCAAGGGCGTTAAAGGATGTTTTTAATAGATCCTTGGAGACAGGAGAAGTTCCACAGGACTGGAGAAGGGCTGATGTAGTACCTCTACATAAATGTGGTAATAAGGAAGAAGTGGCAAACTACAGGCCAGTAAGCCTTACCTCAGTGGCAGAAAAAGTAATGAAAGAGCGTATAGTGGACTTTCTCGAAACAAACAGGTTGCATGATCCGAGGCAACATGGTTTTATCTAAAGATGATCTTGTCAAACAAATCTGATTGAGTTATTTGACTGGGTGACCAGAGAACTAGATCAAGGGCATGAGATAGATGCCATCTACCTAGATTTCAGCAAAGCCTTTGATATAGTTCCTCATAGGAGGCTTATCAATAAATTCAGCAGCCTGGGGATGGATCCCAAGGAGGTGAACTGGATCAGAAATTGGTTGGCTGACAGACAACAGAAGGCGATGGTAAAAGGAACTCACTCAGATGAAAGGAAGGAGATTAGCGGTGTGCCCCAGGGTTCAGTCCTGGGACCGGTACTGTTCAATGTATTTGTGAGTGATATTGCTGAAGGACTGAAAAGTCTGTCTTTTTGCAGATGACATTAAAATTTGCAAACAGATTGAACTCATCTGAGGGAGTGGGTAACATGAGGAAAGATCTACAAAACCTGGAAGAAAAGTCTAATGCTTGGTCTAATGTGGAGAAGTACAGTGGCATGCACTTGGGAAGCAGAAATTAAAGGGAACTGTATTCGATAGGGGGCGAGAGGTTGGTGTGCACAGACCAGGAGAAGGACCTCGGAGTGATTGTTTCTGAGGATCTCAAGGTAGCGAAACAGTGCAACAAGGCAATGGCAAAAGCCAGAAGGATGCTGGGTTTCATACAGAGAGGAATTACCAGCAGAAAGGAAGAGGTACTAATGCCACTGTACAAGTCTCTGGTGAGGCCTCACTTGGAATACTGTGTTCAGTTTTGGAGCCATATCTCGCAAAGGATATAAAAATACTGGAAACGGTTCAGAGGAAGGCAACCAAAATGATTTGGAGCCTGCATCAGAAGACTTATGAGAAGAGACTTGAAGACCTAAATATGTACACTCTGGAGGGGAGGAGAGACAGGGGAGATATGATTCAGACCTTTAAATACTTAAAGAATTATTAATGAACAAACAGACCTCTTCCAAAGACGGGGAAGCTGTAAAACTAGAGGGCATAACATGAAGCTGCAAGGGGGTAAACTGAAAGGCAATGTCAGGAAATACTTTTTCACTGAAAGAGTGGTAGATGCTTGGAATGCCCTCCCGATGGAAGTGATGAGGGCAAATACAGTGACAGAATACAAAATGGCATGGGACAAACACAGTGGATCCCTTTATAGCAACAGGATAAAATCAAAATAAACATTACAATCTCTTTGTAGTGCCATCAAGTCAGTGCTGACTCCTAGCAACTCAGCTGCCTCTGGGCTTTCTTGGCAATGTATCACCGGAAGTAGATTGCCAGCCTTTTCTTCCGAGGCAATGGAGGTAAAATGACTTGCCCAAGGTCACAAGGAGTGCCAGTGGGAATTGAACCCTTGATCTTCTGGGTACTACCACTGGGCTACTCCTCCACAACTATCTTTTATACCTCAAAAATAGGGATGACCTACATGGAGCAGTGGGTACACCCCTAAACAAAGACATGGGGAGGAACGACCTGCATGTAGCGGCAGGTGCACCTAGTCTTGCCGCCTTGCTGGGCAGGCTAGATTTATTTATTTAACCAGTTTTCTATACCACCTTATCCTTCAATCAAAGTGGTTTACATTATGTAATCACTGCAAACAGGTACTGGATACATTCCCTTGTCCCCGAAGGGCTCACAATTTATATGTACCTGAGGCCATACTGGTCTTTATCTGCCATCATATACTATGTTACTATATATCATTCAACATTGATCCTTGAGCATCTTGTAACCACTGTTCCCTCTAAGCTGTGCGCGTGTGCGCGCGCACACACCTCGCCGAGCGAGCGCAATACTTTACAACAGGGCGCACAAAAATTACAGCTCTGATTCTGATAGAAAACAACACAGATGTCTTAAAATTTAAAAGTTATGATTGTAATTACTAGAAATGTCCCGCTTCATTTAGTAATCGTCTATTTTCATTTATTTTGATTAAAATCAATGTGGTGTACATACTGTATTCTGACGTGTAGTCAAATTTTAAAGTATATAACTCTGAGTGTCGTTATGTGGTGCACAAAAATTTAACCTTCCTTCAAAAGCTGCACACAGCTGATATTTTATGCGCACACAGCCTACAGAAAATTAGAGGGAACATTGCTTGTAACATTCCAATTTGAGGCTCTTTAACTCTCGTAGCTTTAGGAAAGCCGATCTTGCTCTTCCTGTGATATTTTCTGATTCCACTGGTCAACAAACTTTTACAAAAGTCATGTTGCTGAAATAAAAATAGTCATTTCCTATCAATTTTTATATGCTGAACACGAATATGACCGTGAAATTGCAAAGTTGGCTCTAGTTTTTTTGTAATCTACAAGAATTAATGTTTACATCATGAAATGCATGTCCATAGTAAATATAATAGGCCTTCAGTTAATACCTGTAAAAAAACAAGTCATAGACCACTTCTTAGATTTTTTCATCTGTCTCTTGTACAGCTGTTCGGGAGCTTCTCTGGGGAGTGTCCAGCACTAGTCAGCCAGCATTGTAGTGGACCATTTTCCCTGGTATCTTTGCTCCATCGTTGCGATATTCTGGTGAAAACGTTCACCCTGTTCATCACTAACCATACCACAGTTGTCAGGAAAGAAATCGAGATGGGAATCAAGGAAATGGATCTTTAGAGACATATTGCAGCCAAGTTTCTGATACTGCATCAGCATGTCTTCTACTAGTTCCTTGTAGTTTTCTTTCCTAACATTCCCAAGAAAGTTTGTTGACACTAAGCGAAAAGCATTCCATGCTTGTTTCGCATCACCCTGCAGCAAGTTGTTGAACCGGTCATCTCTGAAGAGCTCTCGAATCTGAGGACCCACAAAAACTCCCTCTTTAATCTTTGCTTCGCTGAGTCGAGGGAATTTTTCATGCAGGTATCGGAAAGCTGGCAAAGTGCGGTCCATGGCTTTCATGAAGTTTTTCATCAAACCTAGTTTGATGTGAATGGGGTGGTAGCAGGATTTTGTGAACCTCAACCAGAGCTGAGTGCTAGATATTCTTCTCCCCAACTGTTACATTTTTTCTGCGATTCCATTCCTTCCGCAAGTAGTGCCAATCCCTTGCTCGGCTATTCCACTCACATAAGAAACACATGTATTTTATATATATATCCCTGCTGCAGTCCCATTAAAAGGGCAACTACCTTCAGCTGTACTTGTTATAGTTAATGGAAGTCAGTAGATGCTTTAAGTTATCGTATGTCTCATTCATGTGGACGGCATGTGCTACTGGAATAGATGGAAGACGGTTTTCATTGTTCAAAAGCACAGCCTTCAGACTCGGTTTCGAAGAGTCTATAAATAGTCTTCAATCTTGTGGGTCATGAGTGATTTTTAAGGCATTCATGAGGCTTTCAATATCGGAACAGAATACCAGATTACTTTCCTTTGTGAAGAAAGGCTCCAACTGCTGGTGGCACTTTCGATATGATGTTGACATCTTCTAGAACAGTGTTTTTCAACCTTTTTTGTGCAAAGGCACACTTTTTTCATGAAAAAAATCACGAGGCACACCACCATTAGAAAATGTTAAAAAAATTTATCTCTGTGCCTATATTGACTATATATAAAGTAATTCTCTTGAATAGGAATCAAACACTCAAACCAACCCCCCTCCCCTGCTGGTTCACACCAACCCCCCTCCCCTGCTGGTTACTCACACCACCCCCCCCTCCACTGCTGGTTCACTCACCCACCCCCCTGTCACTTACTCACCCCTCCTGCTGGGTCACTCACTCACTTACCCCCCCTCCCCTGCGTGTTCCCTCCCACCACCCCCCCCCCCCCCTTGCTGGTTAACTCACACCACCCCCCCCTCCCCTGCTGGTTCACTCACACTCCCCCCCCCCCTTGCTGGTTCACTCACACTCCCCCCCCCCTTGCTGGTTCACTCACACACACACACACCCCCTCTGCCCAAGCCGCTGCTTCTGCTTTGTACAGAGCAGCGGCTGCACTACACTTACATTAAAAAGTAAAGAGAAACTGTGTCAGGAGCCCTCCGGTCATCGCAGAGCCCGAGGAAGTGATGTCATGGGGGCGGGCTCCTCACAGGCTGTCTTTCCTTTTCAAATTAACTTTATTGCAGCTAAAGTTAATTTGAAAAGGAAAGACAGCCTGTGAGGAGCCCGCCCCCATGACATCACTTCCTCGGGCTCTGCATGATCGGAGGGCTCCTGACACAGTTTCTCTTTACTTTTCAATGTAAGTGTAGTGCAGCCGCTGCTCTGTACAAAGCAGAACCAGCGGCTGCACTGCTATAGGGAATCGCGTTCGCGCCGCGGACTTCGGCACAAAAGCCGATTTTTTGCTCTGGCCGCTCCCGATCTTGCGGCCAGAGCAAAAAATCGGCTTTTCAATGGCTGGTTTTACAACTGTGCTGGCAGCCGGCCTGGCCATGGAAAAACAGGCCAGGCCGGCTGAAAACCGGCCGGTTGGCAACCCTAATTTGTGAGCCGAGGCCACATGTTACGGATGAAATTGGAATTTTTCCCACTGCACACCAGACAATATCTCACGGCACACTAGTGTGCTGCGGCACAGTGGTTGAAAAACGCTGTTCTAGAAGATTCCATTGTTGGAGTTTTGATCCTAGCAATTCTGCCTTGTTCTTGGATAAGTCCAAATCACGAACCAGGTCATTTAGTTCTTCCTGTGTTATTCTGTGTGGAGTTGATAATGCATCCCAGTGAAAATCTGGGTCACTGCATGCTGACGGACCAGGAGAAGAACAGGTCGGCTCACCCTTGTCCTCATCAGATGAATCAAGAGAATATTCTGATGGAGGGTCTGGAATAGGAAGTCCCTCACCATGTGGGACTGGTCTTAATGCAGACGGAATGTTTGGGTAGACTATGCTCGACTTCTTTTGCTTCGTTATTCCACTGGAAAGAGGAGGAACCAAGCAGAAGTAGCAGTCATTTGTGTGGTCACTTGGCTCTCTCCACACCATGGGGACTGCAAACAGCATTGATGGTCTTTTGCAATTCAACCACTGTGAAAGCTGTGTTGTACATGTAGTGCAGCATATATGCAGGGCCCAAGGCTTGTCTTGGTCACCAATCTTGCATCCGAAGTAAAGATGATATGCCTTCTTTAGTTGAGAAGTGATACTTTTCTTCTGGTTGGCAAATGTTACTTCCCCCACAAATGTAGCAGAAATTGTCAACGGTATTAACGCACTTTCGCGGCATTACTGTTCTGTATTGTACCTAAATGGCTAAAATTATATGATTAATAAAAGTTACATGTAACAGTAGCTTAAACTTTCTCGCACACAGTCTGAAATATTTTAAATGCTCAACCTTTCTGACTGCATATAGTACACTGCTGACGTCAGGTGGCTTCAGCAGCCGTCTGGCAGTAGTATTGCATTGCATCAGAAAATGATGCAATCAACTCTGGATGATGTGTGCATGCTGGTATTATGCAATGTGATGCAATATTACATCATTCAAGGCTTATTTGGGATGTTGATGTCCTACTGGATAAATTTACACAGTGAAACGTCAAAAATGAACTACATGCAATATCTTCAAAACGAGAGCCAATAAAAAATTTTTAATGTTATATTTGTGTTCAGCTCACCAAGATACTACAGATTAGGGCCTTTTAAAGTCAGTAACGATTTCAATGTTGACCAGTGTTCTTTTTCCTTGCATGCGTCATTGTAGTACTTCTCCTCATCTTATCTTGCTGCATGTTGGAAATCTCTGTTGAGTTCTTTGATTGCCTTTCTTTCTCCTCTAGTTTTAGCTTCTCTTTGTTTCTGGACAAATTTAGAGTTTCTTCAGTCATCCATTTTGGCCTTTTTTGCTTTTTAACCTTTTGTCTAGACTTCTTACTTTCTTTGAGCAGAACGTTCTTGATGTTGTCCCATATCTCTTCTGGTGCTCTGTCATTTGAATCCATAAGATAAAAGTCTTCCGTAAGAACCTCAAAACCTACCTATTTACTGAACACTATGGTAGCATCACTTAACCACTAATCACCCCATAGACCACAATCATTGTTCCGCCTGATTCTCTTGAACTCCAAATTTAATTCCTTCTTAAAACTCCAAGTTGAAATCAATGTTGTAATGTAATCCAAAAGTTAAGTTGTAATGTAAACCACTTTGACTTAATGATAAAGCGGTATAAAACCTGTTAAATAAATAAAATAAAATAGCATGCACATCTGGCCCAAACACACTTCTAAATTAAAAACGGGCCTCACTGGAACCTAATTCCGCATCCACGGGTCTGGATATGTGGGTCTGGAATTGGGGAGATAGACGTGTTCAGTACAGCATGTGCAAGCGCTATTTAACTGGCCCGTGCATGCATCCGGGGCGCTTCCCGCACACAGGTACGGGCACGGCCCATGCATTATAATGGAGGAACATGTTCCTGTCAATATCATCTGATACAGGTAAATGTTGTGGATGCCTCACACCCACCGTATTCTGAAAAGTTATGTACCCGTGGACACCACACCCCTCAAGAAAAAACGCGCATCTCATAAGCTGCTCATCACAGACAGTAGTTTACTGATGCACACTAGGCATAAATACCAATGCTGCAACCTAGACCATATACCAGTTCTCTACAGCCCCTGAAAGGTGCTATATAAGCCCAGAGCACCCCAATATGGTATAAGAGAATGTAAATATGAACATGTATGTCAGGACATACCTTGTATCAAATGGTACTTGGCATTCTCCAGGACCAAGCAGGAAGTCAGTCCTCACTTATGGGTGACGTCGGCGCCGACGGAGCCCTCGCGGAGCAATTTTCCCCAGCTTTCAAAGAAAGCCTTTGGGAATTGCAGCGCGCATGCGCGGTCGTCTTCCCGCCCGAGGGTGCCATCTTAGCCAGTCTTCTTTTTTCCGCGGAGCCCTACAGACGTCCCCGTCTTGTCCCCGCGAAAAAGTTGATTTTCTTCTTTATTTTATCCTTTTTTCCTTCGGTTCGACGCCGATCTTTTTCCCGCCCGGACTCGCGACGCCGGTCACGAGTCCTCTTACTTTTTTCGGTTTTTCTGACTTAGTCAGCTTTCGTTTTCGGTTTCCCTGGCAGCCCGGTCCTTTGACCTCGCAGGGGCCCTTTTTCCCCCGATGGCTGCCAGTGGGTTTAAGCGGTGTGGTCGGTGTGACCGAAATATGTCACTAACCGACACACACGACTTTTGCCTCCGCTGCCTGGGCCCGGATCATGAGGAACTGATCTGTGGGCCCTGCAGCAAACTGTCCTCAAAGGCGTTGAGAAGTCGGCGGCATCAGCGTGAGAGAATCTTCGCTGACCCCAGCCGTACCCGGACCTCGTCGGAGGCCTCCGCGTCAAAAGGCTCCAGCTCGGACCGTCGCCGGAGCTCCTCCGACTGGGGTTCTCCCTCCGGGGACCATCGTCGGAAGGTGAAACCCGCGAGGGCGGCGTCGGTGGACGCTCCTGGTTCCGCGAGGGCCAGGTCGCATAGCCCCGACAGCCGCCCCGGGTCCTTGGAGAAGGAACACATCCCGAAGCGACCTCGCCTGGAGTCGGAGATGCCTGCCCGGGTAAGTCCTGTGGTCCTTCTGGACTCGCCTCCGCGACAGCCGACGTCGGGCCCGACGCCGTCGGGGCCCGAGTCGGGGGCTGCTGGGTCACCTGAGCTCGGACTCAGGTTGACGGCCTTGGAGAGCAGACTGTCTGCCTTCATGGACCAGCAGAGGGCACTGCTCGCTGGCTTCGCTGGCGCCGCTGCCCCGACCGCCGGGACGTCGACGTCCAAGTCGACCCCGGAGACCGAGCCGATCCTCGAGTCAATGAGAACTCGAGTCGATCCTCGGTCGAGGTCACCCTCGGCCTCCCGTTCGGGACCGAGGTCGCCGACGCCGACTCCCTCGGCGTCGGGGCGGCTGGCGCCGCACCCTGCCCGGGCCGACCCCACCGAGTCCTCGTCGGAGTCGGTCTGGGAGTCTGAGGAGGAAGAGTCACCTGATTCTTTCCGGACTCGGTGTGTCCCATCGGACTCACCGGAGTCCGAGCCTCGGAAGCAGTCCCCCCCGGAGGATGCCCGGTTCTCGGACTTCGTTAGGGATATGGCCAAGGCTTTGGCCTTCCCTGCGGATCCCGAGGAGGAGCCTCGAGCCGAAGAGCTCGACGCCCTCCAGTATGACTCTCCCGCGAGGGAGCACTTTACTGTGCTGGTTCCTCCTATGCTGGAATGACTACTCTTCCGCATGTGGGAGAGTCCGGCCTCCTCGCCGGTCCTGAGCAAGCGGGTCGATTCTATCTATCGAGTCCGCAAGAGCCCTGGCTTTCAGAAGGCACAGCTGCCACACCATTCCATGGTAGTGGAATCGGCCATGCATCGTCTTAAGAGCCAGAAGATGCACTCCTCGGTGCCTCCTGGAAGGGAGGCCCGTAACCTGGATGGCCTTGGCAAGAAGTGCTTCCAGGGCTCTATGCTCGCATGTCGTGTCCAGACTTACCAGCTATACATGGGCATGTATCTCCGGGATCTGGCTAAAGAGCTAGCCGGATTCTCCGCTGGTCTCTCCGAGGAGCCCTTGCGGAGGTTCCTAGCCTTGTCCACTGGCATTCGGGAATGCTCAAAGTTCATGTCCCGAGCAGCCTATGATGGCTTTGAAGCCTCGGCTCGAGTGGCCGCAGCCGGCATCGGTGCCCGCCGACAGGCTTGGCTTCAGTCGTCAGACCTTGAACCCTGGGTGCAGGACAAGTTGGTCGATGTCCCCTGCCGAGGCGAAAACCTCTTTGGCAAGCCCATGGCAGAAAAGGCTGCGCAAATTGAGACTGAGACTCTCACCAGGACCAGGCTTTCTAGGAAGACCTCCGCCCCTTCCCAGAAAAAGAAGGGCTCGGGGAAAAAAGTCCTTTTACCCGAGGAAGGGGGCTGCCTACAAACAGTACCCCCATTATCAGGCCCCTGCAGCTCCCCAACAGGGCCAGCAGGCCAAGGGACGGGGTAACGGGTCCCGTAGGCAGCAAGCCCCCAAGCCTGCACCACCAGCCCCTGCTCAGCAGGGTGGGGGCTTTTGACTCGCTCAGCATAGCCTCTCCCCCCCCGCTGGTTCCTCCCAGCACCGGAGGCCGGCTGGTTCACTTCGCCCACAGGTGGTCCAGCATCACCGCAGATGCCTGGGTGCTTCAGGTCGTGCGAGAAGGCTACCTTCTCCACTTCCATCAGGTCCCTCCCTCCTATTTTCCGGGAGAACCTCCGCGCCCCCCTCTGCACAGGGAGTTGCTCCTTCGGGAGTTAGCAGGTCTTCTGCAGGAACAGGCGGTGGAACCGGTGCCACACCACCTGAGAGGTCAAGGCTTTTATTCAAGGTATTTTCTGATACCAAAGAGAACAGGGGGCCTCAGACCCATCCTGGACTTGCGCAACCTCAACAAGTTCCTTGTGCGGGAGAAGTTCAAAATGCTTACCCTTGGAATCCTTCTGCCCTACCTCCAGCAGGGAGATTGGCTATGCTCCTTGGATCTAAAGGATGCCTACACGCACATCCTCATCCACCCAAGCCACCGCCAATACCTAAGGTTTGTGGTGGCAGGAAATCATTACCAGTACAGAGTACTGCCCTTTGGCCTGTCCTCCGCACCGCGAGTCTTCACAAAATGTCTCGCGGTCGTGGCGGCCCATCTCCGGCTTCACGGCCTCTATGTCTTTCCGTACCTCGACGACTGGCTCATCAGAGCAGCGTCCGCTCAGGAGGTCACCAACGCCACGTGCCGCACGGTGACTCTGCTGCAGCACTTGGGCTTTGTTATAAACTTCGCAAAGTCCACTTTGCTCCCCTCACAGGATCTCGAGTTCATCGGCGCAAGGCTGCACACTCCTCAGGCGCGAGCATACCTACCGCTCGACAGGGCTCAACGGCTCATGGACCTAGCCGACCACTTTCGCAGCCAGCCCCTGGTCTCCGCCAGGCGCTTCCTGAGACTGCTCGGCCATATGGCTTCCACCGTCCATGTGACCCCCAATGCCCGCCTGAATATGCGGTCTGCTCAATGGTGTCTCCGCAAGCAGTGGCGACAAGCCACGGGCGGCCTAGCAGACCTAGTGCGCGTTTCCGAGCCGCTGGTCTCGTCTCTCCGGTGGTGGCTCCGGCAGCCGAACCTGATATTCGGAATGCCTTTCCAGTCACCTCAGCCGACCCGGGTGCTGACCACCGATGCATCCCTCCTGGGCTGGGGAGCACATTGCCAAGAGGCACGTACTCAGGGCCTCTGGACCACGTGGGAGTCTGCTCAGCAGATCAACTTCCTGGAGCTCAGGGCGATCCGCCTAGCTCTCAAGGCCTTCTCCCACTTGACTTCCCAACAGTCCGTCCTTGTCCAGACGGACAATCAAGTTGCCATGTTCTACGTGAACAAGCAGGGGGGCACGGGCTCCTTCCTCCTCTGCCGGGAGGCACAGAAGCTCTGCTCTTGGGCCGTCAGTCACGGCATTCTCCTCAAGGCAGTTTATCTCCCGGGCCAAGAAAATTGCCTTGCAGACAAACTCAGCAGGGTCCTCCAGCCGCACGAGTGGCGTCTGGATCCCTTGGTAGTTCAGAAGCTCTTCCTCAGGTGGGGTCTCCCCACGGTGGATCTCTTTGCCAGTCCTCACAACCGGCAGCTTCCTCGCTTCTGCTCTCGTCAGCCACACCCCCTTCGGGTTGCGGCAGACGCCTTTCTGATCTCGTGGTCGGGGAGCCTTCTGTACGCTTTCCCTCCCATCCCGCTAGTCTCTCGGACTCTTTTCAAGGCTCTCCGAGACAAAGCCTTCATGATCCTGGTGGCCCCTCGCTGGCCCAGGCAGCCGTGGTTTCCGCTCCTGCTGCAACTGGCGGTGGAGGATCCCATCCCTCTGGGGGTACAACCGGATCTCCTCACTCAGGATCAGGGGTCCCTCCTGCACCCCAACCTCAGGTCTCTCAGCCTCATGGCCTGGCTGCTGAGAGGGTAGTCCTTGCTCCCCTTCTCCTGCCGGCGGAGGTGGAGGAGGTCGTCTTGGCTTCGCGACGGCCTTCTACCCGCAAATGCTACGCCCTTAAATGGCGTCGCTTTGCAGTCTGGTGTGCCCAGCAGTCTCAGGATCCCTTCTCCTGCCCGGTGTCGGTGATCTTGCAGTACTTGCTGCACCTCTCTAATCTAGGACTTAAGTCCAACTCCGTCAAAGTTCACCTCAGTGCTCTTTCAGCGCATCATGTGCCGGTGGACGGCAGACCTCTCTCCAATGACCCTCTCGTAGCGAGGTTTCTCCGAGGTCTCCTTCTACTTAAACCACCTCTGCGCCCGCCAGCGCCTGACTGGGACCTGAATGTGGTTTTGCAGCGGATCACCTGTCCGCCTTTTGAACCTATGGCTACCTGTTCTCTCCGTTTTCTGTCTTGGAAAACACTGTTCTTGATAGCCCTCACTTCCGCTAGACGCGTAAGTGAATTGCAGGCCCTCGTGTCTGATCCCCCTTACACTAGGTTCTACAAGAATAGGGTCGTCCTACGGACTCACCCAAAATTTCTGCCTAAAGTGGTCTCCCCTTTTCACATCAATCAGGAGGTGGTACTTCCAACCTTCTTTCCCAGACCACACTCCAGCCGAGCTGAGACGGTCCTCCATACCCTGGACTGTAGAAGGGCATTGAACTTCTACCTTGACCGTACGCGGGAGCACCGTAAAGCTGCTCAGCTTTTTGTGTCTTTTGACCCCAATAAATTGGGGCTCCCGGTCTCCAAGCGTACTCTGTCCATCTGGGTTGCGGACTGTATCTCTTGGGCTTATGGGGCAGCCGGACTCTCCTTAGAAAGTCGAGTCACGGCTCATTGCGTTCGGGCAAAGGCCACGTCAGTGGCTTACCTCCGCTCTGTTCCGCTGGCAGACATCTGCCGGGCCGCTACTTGGTCTTCGAGCCAGACTTTTGCGGTCCATTACTGTCTCGAGAGGGAGTCACGTAGGGACAGTGCTTTCGGACAGGCAGTCCTCCGTAATCTCTTTGAGGTCTGAGCAACTCCTACCCTCCATCCCGGATGTGGGCTACCGGTGGGTGATAATTCAGCGAAGATTCTATCCTTCTGTGCTGCTGAGCTAGAGGGAGCTCATTTTTGTGCTTAGGGTCTCCGGTAGCCTTGAGCTTGGGAGTCCCATAAGTGAGGACTGACTTCCTGCTTGGTCCTGGAGAAAGCGTAGTTACTCACCTGTAACAGGTGTTCTCCAGGAGCAGCAGGAATCAGTCCTCACTACCCTCCCTCCTCCCCTTGGAGTTGCAATCGTCTGCTTATGTTCTTTTTGCAAATTTTTATGCTGTCTTTTTTAGCTATGTCATCTGACTGGCTAAGATGGCACCCTCGGGCGGGAAGACGACCGCGCATGCGCGCTGCAATTCCCAAAGGCTTTCTTTGAAAGCTGGGGAAAATTGCTCCGCGAGGGCTCCGTCGGCGCCGACGTCACCCATAAGTGAGGACTGATTCCTGCTGCTCCTGGAGAACACCTGTTACAGGTGAGTAACTACGCTTTACGAAATGGCCCCATGATTCCAGCCTTGGTCATCTCTGCAAACACACTTTAAACTGCTAAGCATTTTTTTATTTTATTTATTTAACAATTTTTCTATATCACCTTTTCATTTAATCAAGATGGTTTAGCTTAACATCAACTTTTATAAAGAACTTGCAAATTGTAAACAGTAACATCAAACTTTAAAACTTAAACATTATTATCCATCTTTTACAAAGAACTTGCAATTTTAAACAGTACAACAAACTTCAAAAACTTAAGCAGTCTCTTGTAACATTATATTTCAAAATTTACATAAACTCAAAGAGGTGATATCATGTAGTGTTTAGTGTGGTTGGGGGTCTTCATTGAAATGTTCAATGAATAGGGTGGTTTTGAGTAACTTCTGGAAATCCTTTATATCTGTTATGGATCTTAGATTATCCGGGAGTGCATTCCAAATAGCAGGGGCGGCAAGAAAGAAAGCCCTCATGGATGTGGATTTGTTGATTCTTGTGAAAAGACTAGGGGCTGGTATGGTGTTTTTAGTGCTGTTTCTATCCGGTCTTATGTTTGCTTTGGTTCCGATGAGTTCTTGTAGTATTCCTGCTGATAAGTTATTTTTGATCTTGAAGATGGTGAGCGCTGATTTATATTTTCCTCGTGAAGAGATTGGCAGCCAGTGTAGATCATGCAGTATAGGAGTTATATGGTCTTGTGGTGAGGCACTAGCATTGAGTGGCATGGAGGAGTGGCCTAGTGGTTGGGGCAAGATACTTCAAGCCGGAAGGTCGGGGGTTCAAAACCCACTAGAGGACAGCAACCTTGGGCTGGAAGGACTGGGGTTTCTAGTCCCACAGGTGCTCCTTGTGGTCTTGGGCAAGCCACTTAACCCTCCATAGCTCATGTTCCCTGTAAAATAGTTGTCTCCAAGTTATAATGCCCTGTTCAATGTAATTTCAGTTTGTTCAATGTAAAACCACACTGATGCAGAATAGCATGGTATATAAGAAAATGTAAATAAATAAATACAGGCAGCAGTGTTTTGGACTATTTGAAGGGGTCGAGTGGATTGTTTAGGTAGACCTTGGAAGAGGAGATTACAGTAGTCCAGCACAGGTGTGATGATGGCCTGGCATACTGTACGGAAGTGTTCTTTATTGAGGAAAGGTTTTAATCTTTGGAGCATTGCTAATTTGAAGAAGGCTGTTTTGGACGTCTTGTTGATATGCGCTTGGAGGGTAAGTTGTTTGTCTAGTATCACTTCAAGATAACGAACTTCATCCCTTATTGTGACCGGTATATTTGAGTGTTGATAGAGGTATCAGGATTGAATGTTGATTCCCTTGTAATGATGATTGCTTCAATTTTTTTGTGTTGATGTTCAAGTTACTGTTAGTAAGCCAGAACATTATTTCATGAATGCTGTTTGATATAGTGGTATAGTCTGGGGCGTCCAGGTGGATAAGGGTATATGCATTGACCGCTTTGACCCGGTGGAAAGCGGGATATAAATACAGCTAAATAAATAAAATAAATAAATAAATATGCCATGATATCATCGGCATATATGGCATATTGTATCTTCTGTTTATTGAATATTTTGCATATAGGCTGAATGTAAATGTTGAAGAGGAGAGCAGATAGTGAAGAGCCTTGGGGAAGTCCTTGAACTGTCTGGAAAGGTGCTGAGGTGAGGTTACTGGATGCAACTCTCTGTTGTCTGTCTTCAAGGTATGATTGAAACCATTTGATGGTGGTGTCTTGGAGGCCAATCTTCGTTAGTTGCTTCAATAGGATGTGATGGGAAACTGTGTCGAAGGCAGATGATATATCAATAAAGATTAGTAAGAAGCCCTTCTTTATCTTGTCTATCCCTTTATGTATGTTATCAAATAGATGTATGAGAAGTGTCTCAATGCCGAGGTTTGGGCGGAATCCATGCTGGTGTGGATCTAGTGTGGCATATTCGTCAATATGGTCTTGAAGCTGTCTCTGGACAATTTTTTTGGTTATTTTTGCCAGGAATGGGAGGCTAGATATTGGTCGGTAGGCTGCAGGGTCGGTATTGTTAGTTGAGGTGGTTTTATGAATGCCGTCCACAGACTCGATTGGTCCTTGGGGAGCTGATCGGGAGGAGCACTTCTTCCCGCTCGACTCTCCGATGGTGATCAGGCTGGCGGCGGCGAGATGGAGGGTGCGGCACTTTATTTCACTGCTTTGGAGCGCTCAGCTGGTTTGAATGCCATCCACAGACCCGATTGGTCCTTGGGGAGCTGATTGGGGAGGAGCACTTCTTCCCGCTCGACTCTCCGATGGTGATCAGGCTGGCGGCGGCAAGATGGAGGGTGCGGTGCTTTATTTCACTGTCTCGGAGCACTCATCTGGTTTGAATGCCGTCCACAGACCCGATTAGTCCTTGGAGAGCTGAACGGGGAGGAGCACTTCTTACCAAGTGCACCAAACCCGAAACTAACATTGCAGTTTCCCAAAGGATGAAAAATATTGCTAATCAACAAATGTATGTCCTTTCTGTGCCTATGGCCTATAAGTGCACTTGTTCTGCTGCTCCGCACCACCTTTCCCTTCTTATCTCTCCCTACGCCCCTCCTCGAGAGCTCCGCTGTTCTGTCACATTGCTTCTATCTGTGTCCTTTTCTTCTACTCCCAAATCCAGATGTCGCTCCTTTCACCTTGCTGCTCCTTATGCCTGGAAGAAACTATCTGAGTCTGTGCGTCAGGTTTCGTCTGTAGCCCCTCTCAAATCTAGGCTCAGTGCTCATCTCTCCATTGCCATTGTTGGATCTGATCCACCTAAGCTCCCCTGTGTTTCCTGACTAGATTGTAAGCTCTGCCGAGCAGGGACCATCTTTTAGGTGTGTCTGTGCAGCGCTGAGTACACCTTGTAGTGGTATACAAATGATCAGTAGTAGTAGTAGTAGGGCCTTCTGGCTATGACATCTCAGGCCACCTATCTGGGAACTGGCATTTCTCACAGCAGCTACACCCGTTTCATCATGGCACATGTCAGTCCATTTACATCCGCTGTCTGTGGGGCAACCTTATCTGCCTTCCCACAGTCTGCTTTGTGGCATTGCTCCCCTGTTGGGCATGGGAGGGGAGATCCCTGTGTCATCTCAGCAAGTAGCACTCTTGTAGCTCTCCTTGATCCAGCCTGAGTAGGAATGATACAACCCGCGGAATGTTGTGTCTCCCAGGCCCTGGCACAGTGGATGTGTGGCTGCCCTATCACACTGCCAACAATATCAGATCTTATTAGAGTACTCCTTGTTCCTTGCCCTTTCCTGAATTAAAACGTAGAAAGACTAGGGGACATCCATTGAAGCTACAATGTAGCAAATTTAAGATAAATTAAAGAGAATATTTTGAAGAAATATTTTTTCACTCAGCACGTAATCAAACTCTGGAATTCATTACTGAAGGATGTTAGTGTAGACAGTTTTAAAAGAGGTTTGAATGAATTCCTGGAAAAAAAGTCCATAAACTATTATTAAAGAGGACTGGGCAAATCTACTGCTTACCCCTGGACAAGCATTGTGGGATCTGTGTACCTTTTGGGAACTGACAGGTACGTATGACCTAGATTGGCGACTGTTGGAAACAGGATACTGGGCTTGATGGACCTTGGTCTGACCCAGTATGACACCTCTTATGTTCTTAAAGGTCCCACATTGTGCTTTTCTCCTCTTTTATTGCTGTTCTTACTGACATCACAGGTACAGGTCAAATGTGGCAACCAAGCGGGGGTAGCAGTAGTAATGGGAGGGTGGTGATGGTGATGGTGGACAGCAAGGTTTGAGACTGAAGGCTGCCAATGCACTTTCTGCTGCCCCTTTAAAGTTTGGCAATCTAGGTGGCTGCCTAGATTATCTGTACCAGCCCTGTATAAATAAACTGAGCACCCCTGATATGGGCGCGAAAGAGATAAATTGAGTTAGAAACTGGTTGGTTGAGAGGCGAAAAAGGATAATGGCAAATGACATTCATTGTGAGGATAAGAGGGTTACTACTGGTTGCCGTCAGGATCAATCATTCATCTGGTTCTTTTTAACATTTTTGTAAGCAATGTTGCAGTGGAGCTGTTGGTCAAAGTTTGGCTTTTTGCAAATGATACAAAAATCTGCAACAGGGTAGACACTCTGGAAGGTATGGATATGTGAAAGGATCTAAAGAAGCCTGAAAAATGTTCTAGATTGTGGTAGCTATCTAATGCTAAAAAAATGCAGGGTCATGCATCTGGGCTGCGTAAACCCAACGGAGCAATGCAGTATAGGGTAATGAAGTACTTAGGTTCACAAAGAAGAGCAGGACCTGGGTGTCATTGTTTCTGATTATCTAAGATTGACAAATAGGTAGAAAAAGTGATGGCAAAAACCAGATGGATGCTTGAGTGCACAGGGAGAGGAATGGCCAGCAGAAGAAAGGAGGTGATAGTGCCTCTGTGTAAGCCTTTGGTGCGGCCTCATTTGGAGTACTGTGTGCAATTCTGGAGACCGCACCTTCAAAAGGATATAATAAACAGGAAGGAGTCAGTTCAAAGGAAAGCTACTATTGTCATTGGCCTTTATCGTAAGGGTTTAAAGATCGCAATATATATACTTTGGAAGAAAGGTGGAAGAGGGGATATATGACAGAGACATTTAAATATCTCGATAGCATAAATGCATAAGAGGAGGGTCTCTTTCAGTTGAAAGAAAGCTCTGGAATGAGGGGTGGAGGTGGTAGAGATAAAAACAGTCCTTGAATTCAAGAAAACATGGCAAGAACTTTGAATAGTAAGTCTGAATGCATGCTCTTTGTAGTCACTGCGCTCTTCAGGTGACTTGGCCAAGGAGCAGGTGGGGTTTGAACTCTGGTTTCCAGTCCATAGCTGTAACCACTAGCTCTTCTTTCACTCTGGTGTGACTCATTAACTACTAATATTATAACTACTACTACTACTACTCATTCGTATAGCACTAAAAGCTGTACGCAGCTCTGTACATATAGATGAAAGACACAGTCCCTACTCATCAGAGCTTAGAATCTAATCACAAGACTTCCTTCTTGATCTCTGTCTCTGAGCTTGGTGAGTCAGACGCATCATCTTTATCCTAAATAATTCCCACTGCATTATGCTCTGAAGCTGCATTCTTGATGTTCTTGTTTTTATTGAAGTTGCAGGGAGTCGGCCGTCTTCTCTCACTACTTGGCCCAGTGTGCAGCGGCGGCCAAGAGAGCAAATAGAATGCTAGGTATCATAAGGAAAGGAATGGAAAATAAAACAAAGGATATTATAATGCCTCTGTATCGTTCCATGGTGAGACCGCACCTTGAATATTGTGTGCAATTCTGGTCACCGTATCTTAAAAAGGATGTAGCGTTATTAGAAAAGGTTCAGAGAAGAGCCACCAAAATGGTAAAGAGGATGGAAGGATACTCCTATGAAGAAAGGCTAAAAAGGTTAGGGCTCTTTAACCTGGAAAAGAGACAGCTGAGGGGAGATATGATAGAAGTCTATAAAGTCTGCCATGCTCTTCAACATCTAAATACAACCACTCTGCTCAATCATGCGTGCCCACAACATCAACTATCACATCTATGCAGATGACATAATGCTCTATGCCCCAATCACAACCTCCAACCCAACAACCAACCATTTATCAGAATGCTTCTCAGAAGTATCCAGCTGGCTACAGAAAAACAACCTATCCATGAACATAAAGAAAACAGAAGCCCTCATAGTGACAAAGGACCCAGACTTCACACCACCTACACACCTCAACGTTGGAACCACACAAATACAAATACAACCGCACATAAAGTATCTAGGAATCATCATAGACCAAGCACTCACACTCAAGCAACAAATCACAAAAAACACCGGAACAATATTCCACAAGGCTAAAACAGTACAGCGCCTCAAACCTCTCCTTGAACCACAGGACTTCAGAACAGTGATGCAAGCCATGACACTCCCCCACCTGGACTACTGCAATATAATCTACCACCGACTCCCAGCCACCCACACCAACCCACTTCAAACTGCCTTAAATACCACAACAAGGATTATCCAGAAAGCAAAAAAAAAAGACCGCATCACCCCAATACTGAGGGAGCTGCACATAGTCCCCCTCGAAGCAAGAATCAAATACAAATCTGCCCTATTATTATTTATTTAGTTGTATTTATATCCTGCTTTTCACTGGGTCAAAGTGGTCAATTGGGGGATACATTTAACATGAGGGGATATGAGACACATATGCTAATACTTACAGGGAACATGGGCAATGGAGGGTTAAGTGGCTTGCCCAAGACCACAAGGACTGCCTATATGACTAGAAATCCCAGTCCCTCCAGCCTGAGATTGCTGTCCCCAGGTGGGACTTGAACCCCCGGCCCTCCGGCCTGAAGTACATTGTCCTAACCACTAGACCACCACTCCCTCACTCCCTTGCTCCCTCCCGCCCACTCCCTCACTCCCTCCCGCCCTACTTACTCTCAAAGCTCTCTACCAAACTCAGACTTCCCAGCTCCGCGAACTACTACCCCGACCAGCCCACAATAGAACAACCACACAAATCATCAGCAACTCCCTCACTGTCCCCCACAAACGAACCAAACACAACCAACGGACCTGCAACAGAGCCTTTGAACTATACGCACCATCCCTCTGGAACTCTCTACCAAGCCACATCAGAAGCAATGGAGATCCCCTCTCATTCAGAAAACAACTAAAAACTGTCCTATTCCAGGAATACCTTGGACCAGAAGCAAGCACCCACCACTGACTACCCCCCACCCCCCCCGAACATATTCTCTAAGAGAATGAAATACAATGTCTATGCGTATGTCCCAAATATTTGTTGTAATCATCAATGTTGACCACCAGGTGATAGCCCCAACCCCAGAATTTGATTATTGTCCACCCCCCCCCCCCCCATTTTAATTTTACGCCGCTTTCACCCGGTGAAAAGCGGGACATAAATACAGTTAAATAAATAAATTAATTAATTAATTAATTAATGTAGTGGAACGGGTAAATGTAGATCGATTGTTTACGTTATCAGAATATAGAAAGACTAGGGGACATGCAATGAAGCTACAGGGTAAACTATTTAAGACTAATAAAAGAAAATATTTTTTCACTCAACGTGTAATCAAGCTCTGGAATTTGTTACCGGAGGATGTAGTAAGGGCTGTTAGTGTAGCTGGGTTTAAAAAAGGTTTGGACAAGTTCCTGGAGGAAAGCTCCATAAACCATGATTAAGGAGGGACCCAGGATATTAATGCTTGACCCAGTACAAGCATTGTGGAACCTGTGTCTTTTGGGGAGACTGCTAGGTACGTATGACCTAGATTGGCCACTGTTGGAAACAGGATACTGGGCTTGATGGACCTTGGTCTGACCCAGTATGGCATATCTTATGCTCTTATATTCTTATGTACTTGCAGGCTCTGATGGAGATTTTCTTATTCCTCATCACTTTTCTAGCTTGTTGGAGCTCTAGCAGTTAAAATATTGATGAGTAGCATGTGGTCAAGTGTGCACATATATCAAAGCCATACATTTGATATTTTTTCTGTCATATATTATTCATATGTCATATGGTCCTTACGTAATAGAAATCCTATACAAAGAAGGTATTGGTAGTCACATTTATACTCTAGCTTTGTCCTCCTCATCTCATCTGTTGTCTTGTTTTTTAAGTTGCATATAGACTCACAGTACGGTTTATATATATGTATTTTATCTTTGTGGTCAGTTTTTATGATTATGGATGTTAGCGGTATGTTTTTCCAGCCATCCTCTTATTAATTTTTATATTAATATTTTTATATTAATTTTTATTTTATTAACTAATTAATTTGTTTTAACTGTTGTTTTGTTCTTTTGAGGTTTGCAGCCTCATAATACCCCTCTGAAGAAGGCCGTAAGGCTGAAACGCTTAGGGGAAATAAAGAAAAGGCTTTTTTCAAACCTGAATATTCTGCCAGTCTGGGTATCTGTTCTTTTGTCCTACAGAGGCTATTCTGGACATCCCTCTATATGTCCCACTGCACCGAGATGGATGCCTGGCTTATTTGACTCTGAAGTTGGAATAAGTGCCGGGCACAGCATGGGATCACGTCTGCAGCCCCCCACCCACATTGCCGATAGCCTCCGTGGAGTCTACTGACCTCATCCTGCCCTTATTGGTCAGCAGAGGCACTCAGTGACTGGGCAGCAGGGGCTGGTGAAGCCCATGGCAATCTGAGATGCCTGGTAGGCCATTGCCATGGTGCATGGATGCCACTGCTCCCTTTTCTATGCAGTGGCATACGAGCGGGAAGATGAGTAGGCTCCTGTGCATGGATCCCCACTAGGATGTTCATGGGCCAGCTATCTTTCCCTATTGTGTGATCCAATAACCCAGTGTCTTTTCACCTAGTCCCTTCCCTCTGTCCTTTTCTCATTGGTCGGCTATCTTTCCCTATTGTGTGATCCAATAACCCTGTGTCTTTTCACCGACTCCCTTTCCTCTGTCCTTTTCTCATTGGTCAGCTATCTTTCCCTATTTTGTGATGCAATAACCCAGTGTCTTTTCACCGACTCCCTTCCCTCTGTCCTTTTCTCATTGGTCCGCTATCTTTCCCTATTGTGTGATGCAATAACCCAGTGTCTTTTCACCGATTCCCTTCCCTCTTTCCTTTTCTCATTGGTCAGTTATCTTTCCCTATTGTGTGATGCAAAAACCCAGTGTCTTTTCACAGACTCCCTTCCCTCTGTCCTTTTCTCATTGGTCCGCTATCTTTCCCTATTGTATGATGCAATAACCCAGTGTCTTTTCACCGACTCCCTTCCCTCTTTCCTTTTCTCATTGGTCAGTTATCTTTCCCTATTGTGTGATGCAATAACCCAGTGTCTTTTCACCGACTCCCTTCCCTCTTTCCTTTTCTCATTGGTCAGTTATCTTTCCCTATTGTGTGATGCAATAGCCCAGTGTCTTTTCACCGACTCCCTTTCCTCTGTCCTTTTCTCATTGGTCGGCTATCTTTCCCTATTTTGTGATGCAATAACCCAGTGTCTTTTCACCTAGTCCCTTCCCTCTGTCCTTTTCTCATTGGTCAGCTATCTTTCCCTATTGTGTGATCCAATAACCCAGTGGCTTTTTACCGACTCCCTTCCCTCTGTCCTTTTCTCATTGGTCAGCTATCTTTCCCTATTGTGTGATCCAATAATCCAGTGTCTTTTCACCTAGTCCCTTCCCTCTGTCCTTTTCTCATTGGTCGGCTATCTTTCCCTATTGTGTGATCCAATAACCCAGTGTCTTTTCACCTAGTCCCTTCCCTCTGTCCTTTTCTCATTGGTCAGCTATCTTTCCCTATTGTGTGATCCAATAACCCAGTGTCTTTTCACCAACTCCCTTCCCTCTGTCCTTTTCTCATTGGTCAGCTGTCATTCCCTATTATGTGATGCAATAACCCAGTGTCTTTTCACTGACTCCCTTCCCTGTTTTCTTTTCTCATTGGTCAGTTATCTTTCCCTATTGTGTGATGCAGTAATCCAGTATCTGTTTTTCTTGAAATTGTTGTACTATTCCACTCCCTCCCTTTTGTGTCCAAAGATTATTTGTTATGTTTCATTATGATTGTGGTTGTCTCTGATTAACATTCAGATATTGTAGACCACCATGATGCAAGCACCATTGGCAGTATATCAAATTCTGTAAATAAATAAATGCATGCTTTAAGTTCTGTTGGGAGGGGGTCCATATTCAGGAGGCACTGGCCCCCTGAGGTTGTGCCAGTGGTATTGAGGACTGTCTCTGATGTCTGGATTATTTGAAGTGAAGTGTCAAACTTCACCTCAGATGATCCTTTTGCTCCCGGCTGGGTTTTTAACCCTTCCCACAGCTGGCGTAAAGATGCAGTGTTCAAAGTAATGTAACAAATTGTTAACATAAGAACATAAGATATGCCATACTGGGTCAGACCAAGGTCCATCAAGCCCAGTATCCTGTTTCCAACAGTGGCCAATCTAGGTCATACGTACCTATTTATTTTATTTACATTCTCTTATATACCGCGTTATTCTGCATCAGTGCAGTTTTACATTGAACAAATTGAAATTACATTGAACAGGGCATTATAACTTGGGGATAACTATTTTACAGGGAACATGGGCTATGGAGGGTTAAGTGGCTTGCCCAAGACCACAAGGAGCACCTGTGGGACTAGAAACCCCAGTCCTTCCGGCCCAAGGTTGCTGTCCTCTAGTGGGATACCTAGCAGTATCCCCAAAAGACACAGGTTCCACAATGCTTGTATTGGGTCAAGCATTGATATCCTGGGTCCCTTTTTAATAATGGTTTATGGACCTTTCCTCCAGGAACTTGTCCAAACCTTTTTTAAACCCAGCTACACTAACAGCTCTTACTACATCCTCCGGTAACAAATTCCAGAGTTTGATTACACGTTGAGTGAAAAAATATTTTCTCTTATTTGTCTTCAATAGTTTACCCTGTAGCTTCATTACATGTCCCCTAGTCTTTCTGTATTCTGATAGTGTAAACAATCGATCTACGTTTATCCGTTCTACTCCATTCATTAATTTATAGACCTCTATCATATCTCCCCTCAGCCGTCTCTTTTCCAGGTTGAAGAGCCCTAACCTTTGTAGCCTCTCTTCATAGGAGTAGCCTTCCATCCCCTTTACCATTTTGGTGGCTCTTCTCTGTACCTTTTCTAATAACGCTATATCCTTTTTAAGATACGGCGACCAGAATTGCACACAATATTCAAGGTGCGGTCGTACCATGGAATGATACAGAGGCATTATAATATCCTTTGTTTTATTTTCCATTCCTTTCCTTATGATACCTAGCATTCTATTTGCTTTCTTGGCCGCCGCTGCACACTGGGCGGGTTTTAACATGTTATCCACGATGACTCCTAAATCTTTTTCCTGGGTGGTGGTTCCCAATGTGGAACCTTGCATCGTGTAACCATAGTGTGGGTTGTTCTTTCCTAGGTGCATAACTTTGCACTTGTCCACATTAAATTTCATCTGCCATTTGGATGCCCAGTCTTCCAATTTATCCAGATCCTCCTGCAGTTTTCCACAGTCCTCTTGGGTTTTAACAACTTTAAACAGTTTTGTGTCGTCTGCAAATTTGATAACCTCACTAGTTATTCCCTTTTCCAGGTCATTTATGAATATATCAAAAAGTAGGGGACCCAGTACAGATCCCTGGGGTACACCACTATTCACCTTTTTCCATTGGGAATATTGGCCATTTAGCCCAACCCTCTGCTTTCTATCTTTTAACCAGTTCCCGATCCACAATAGTACACTGCCTCCTATCCCATGACTTTTTAGTTTTGCCAAAGGTCTCTGATGAGGGACCTTGTCAAAGGCTTTCTGAAAGTCCAGATACTCCGGGGTAATTGAACTCACCCATTATTACTACTCTGCTGTGACTTTTGTTAGCTTCCTTGATTTCTTTGAGCATTTCATCATCCATTTGTTCATTCTGGCCAGGCGGTCGAAAGTACACCCCCATTGCCATCACCTTCCCCTTCATACATGGAATTTCAATCCATAGAGATTCTACAGCAAATTTTGTTTCCTGCAAAACTTTAATCCTTTTTGACTCAATGCCTCTCTAACATAGAGCCCCACCCCTCCACCAATTTGATCAGTTTGTGATAAGGAAGCTTATCATAGCTCAGGAAGGAGCTATAGAAAAGGTGAAGTGACTCTGAACAAGCAACCTGTCAGTTCTGGTAGAAATAAGAAAACAGAATTTTTCCATAAAAGACTACCAGTCCCAGAATGCACCAGGTTTCCAACAGCCATTAGAGGAGCTGAAGTGGGGAAACGTGTGTTCAATCAGGAGGGCTATGAGGTAATCCCCAAGCACTCATCTCAAAGGGCAGGGCCTGATTCAGCACAGCTGCGCTGTGCTAGGTGGAGCACTCATCTAAGCAGAATAAAGGTAGAGTTTATTCTACAGAGAATCATCCTCAGTTTCATCTTGCAGATCCTCATCTTGGAGATCCTCAGCTTGGACATCGTCATCATCTGAAGGATCATCAGAAGCAGACGCCAGAGCGGACGGACAGAGAGGGCAAGAAACCCTTTGGAAGAAAGAAGAGAAAAGCCTTTGGGAGGTCT
The DNA here is from genome assembly GCA_033557465.1 of Ichthyophis bannanicus. Classification (NCBI taxonomy): domain Eukaryota; kingdom Metazoa; phylum Chordata; class Amphibia; order Gymnophiona; family Ichthyophiidae; genus Ichthyophis; species Ichthyophis bannanicus. Next base: position 958,246,740 of record CM066035.1, read on the forward strand.
AAAGGAGTCCAGAGCAGTACGTATACTGGAAGGCATTCCAAGGGCCAGCATACACCATTGGACTGGGGAAAGCCAGAGGAATGGTGCTGCAGAGCTAGGAATCTCCAGACGGTACCTGTGAGGGAGACGGCTGCACTTGGAAGGGACCCTAGGACCCGTGCCAGAAGGTATGTGAAGAGAGACCCAGTGTCCAGGGATCTGGATTGGAAGGCTGGACATAAGAACTGGACTACATACTGGCCAGGCTATTTAGAGAGGAACTCTAATAGCAATGGAAGCTCAGGTATGAACACTGATCTATGCCCTAGCTATACCCTTGAAAGACAGCAGGGAAACAAGTATTCTCCTGAGAGTGCTCCATTGAGAAATTCCTCTGTGCCAATCCATGTTATTGAACCCATGATTGTTGAAGAAGGGGGAGCGGTTATAGATGCAGGCTGTGAGTACATGGATTGCTCTTTGTCTAAACTCCTTTGGTAAATTACTGTTACAAAGTACAACAACCATCACAAAGAAATACAAACTTGTTCTTTAATCTACTCAGAAAAGCTCCTGAGTAGGATTTGAGCCACACAGTAGAAAGTAAGCCAGCTAAGGGGTTTCAGCTGGATAACTGCTAGCAATTGAGCCTTACCTAATTGCTTGTGAGCTCTGAGGGAATCACTTCTGAGTCTATCTGTGAAGATATAAGAAGTTAACCTGAAAAGAACAGTTTTTCCCTACTTTGTGGGTTTTCTTTGTTGTTTGATGCACTGCTAAGAAAATATTAGCTAGAGCCTACAGAAAAGACCAGTTTGTTACCAACCAGGTCTTTATTCTTTTGCTTTGATTGCCTGACAAGTTCAGCTGTTGTTTTCCTGATTTTGTTTTTCTAAGTTTAACACTGTCGCCCTGCCGCGGCGCCTGCCCCCCTGGTGGCGGCGTAGTTTTTCCACCGAAGGGCTGGGCCCGGGGCCACTAAGATGTTTATGATTGGGATTGGCCAGGTGCGAGGGTCAAGGGCCAGTGCCTTGTGCCGGCCTCGTTGCCAACTCCCAAAGAGAATACAGTCTTGCACAAAAGTGGAGGGAAAAAGAAAAAGGCTTTATTTTCCCTTTTTGCACTAAGGGTTCAGAACATAGGATAAACACATTGGTAGACGTAGCAAAACAAGTCCTTACAGCAGCTTTTGTAAGCACAAGAAAAACAACCAGAAACTGTTAACTTCACAGCATAAAAGCTACCAAAACAATATTGCTTCATTCACTCCAGAGAGCTCTGGAGTGACTCTATATCACTCACGGCACAGTATGCACATTCCATAGGGCTATCAAGATCTTCATGTACGGATTCCACCTGCATGGCCTCCTCTGACTGTTCTGAAGAGTCAAGATAGGTGTCCTTTATGTGGGTTTGGCTTACTGCTTCCCAGGACTTAGCAGTTTGTTTGGGCCTACGGTTCTGTGGGGTGGAATACCATGATGGCATCTCTTCCTCTAGAGGTTTAAAAACATTTTCTTTATAATGCTTTCCTCTAAAAGTTCTGTCCTTGCTCAAAGTGTCTTTTAACTTTGGCTTTGACTTGTGCTTTAGGTAAGGAGACTCTCCCTCCCAAGGTTCTTCTCTTAACTTGGCTTTAGGAAAACAGTAGCAAAGATTAAAAGCTTTACCTCTGGATTTTCTTTTGGTTCTCTGGGGCGATACAGGAGGCCTACCTTGGCTGCTGCCTTCCGTATCAGTGCTCTCAGGTATTCTCCTTCGGCTCTCCCAGTCTTTCCTCCTCAGGCCTTTGAGGCCTGCCCTCTTGTGGGTTTCAGGGCCCGGTCTGGTTTGGCTTTGGCTTTTCTCGGCCTAGCCTTTGGCTTACAGGACTGGTTCTCCTCTCCCAGCCTGTCTTTTTACTCAGGTTTGCTTTTGGACTAGATCCCAATCTTGCTCTGGTACCTTCATAGCATGTCCTCAATCTCTCTCTGGAACAGGCTCCCGCTTGTTCTCTCCCAGCTGAGGAAGGTAATCCTTCCACTGCTTCCCCAGTAGTGGATCTCCAGGCAGATGAGATTCTAGCAGCTGAGCTTTTTGCAGGTAAGCTCCCAGCATATGAGCTTCCCCCTGACTCTTGCTTGCCTCCCCTTAAATGTGAGCTTTTGGAACATAAGTCCTGCCCACAGAGGCGTGGTTCTGTGGTCTCTGTCCTGACTCTCCTGCTCCCTCTAGGTGGATCCTCTGGATATTGCAGGCAACTTCTTTTTCTTTCAGAATCCAGAACTGTTTTTCTCTCCAAAGGAGGGTCCGCTGCATCACAACACTGAAAGCAAGTATCCTGTTTTATGTGCTACCAAGCATATCTGTGTTGGGAGAAATAACCCCATAAATAAATATCTTATTGGCTTTACACTCAAGCACAACTAATTATTGTGAACAGCTGTGTCTGGTGTGAATGAACTACGTTTCCCACAATCCCTTGCAAATCATATTAATATATGCCTTTGCCAAGACTGAACATTCTCACCCAGGCACCCGTCTGACAAGTTCTATCATTACGATATAGTTTGTGCTAAGTTTCAATGCAGGTTTTTTTACATCGGGCGCAATTACATATGCAGCACTTTAGATGCCCACTGAGCTATATCAGAGATTAAGCCTAGTGGGGGAAAAGCGCCAGGAAAATTTCACACTAAGGTTTTCTGCATCCGTCTCGTTATGCTGTAGCAGTCTACAGAGCTCACAAGCAGGCCTCAGGCTCATCAGTTTCATCTAGTGCTAGTCAGGAAGGTTACGATAAATGAGCGTTTGACCATAAGAACCATAACAGTTTGGTGAAGATTTGTAAGCAGGGCCGGCCCGTCCATTGAGCAAGAATGTTTTTTGCACAGGGCCCCGCGTTTCAGGGGGTCCCGCGCAAAAAACATCTTGCATCCCAGCTAAGTTAAAAAAAAACAACCCAGAAACCGGCTGCTGCTGCCGCTGCCGCCGTGGCAGCGGCAGAATCGAATATCAGCCCATTTACAGTCCTTACCACCCCCCCCTCCATCAGCCCAGCTAAGTTTTAAAAAAAAACCCAGAAACCGGCTGCTGCTGCCGCTGCCGCCATGGCAGCGGCAGAATCGAGAATCCCGCGGGGCCCCCCTGTCCTGCAGTCTTCTATGCGGCTGTCAGTCTTCAGCGTCGGCTGTCAGAGCTGCGCGAAGAGAGAGAGCTTCTCCTCTTGTGGCTCTGTTAATCACGCCGCGGGGCTGATGGGAAATCCCATCAGCCCCGCGGCGGGATTAACAGAGCCGCGAGAGGAGAAGCTCTCTCTCTTCGCGCAGCTCTGACAGCCGACGCTGAAGACTGACAGCCGCATAGAAGACTGCAGGACAGGGGGGCCCCGCGGGATTCTCGATTCTGCCGCTGCCACGGCGGCAGCGGCAGCAGCAGCCGGTTTCTGGGGTTTTTTTTAAAAAACTTAGCTGGGCTGATTGGGGGGGGGGTAAGGACTGTAAATGGGCTGATGGGGAGGGAGGGGGGGGTTTGGACTGGAACTGGGCTGATGGGGGGGTTAGGACGGGTAATGGGCTATAGGGGGTACGGACTGGAAGTGGGCAGTGGGGGGGGGTTCAGACGGGGAAGGGGCGATGGGGGGTTAGGACAGGTAATAGACTATGGAGGGGCTAAGACTGGAAATGGGCTGATGGGGGAAGTTATGACAGGTAATGGGCTATGGGGGGCTACGACTACAAGTGGGCTGATGGGGGGATTAGGACTGGAAACGGGCTATGGGGCGGTGGGCTAAGACTCGACATGGGCTGGGGGGGTGTTAGGACTGGTAATGGGCTGAGGGGGGCATTAGGACTGGTAATGGGCTATGGGGGGGTTACAACAGGTAATGGGCTATGGGGAGCTACGACTACAAGTGGGCTGATGGGGGGATTAGGACTGGAAATGGGCTATGGGGGGGTTAGGACAGGTAATGGGCTGATGGGGGGTTACAACAGGTAATGGGCTATGGGGGGGCTAAGACTACAAGTAGGCTGATAGGGGGTTAGGACTGGTAATGGGCTGGGGGGGGCGTTAGGACTGGTAATGGGCTGGGGGGGTTTAGGACAGGTAATGGGCTGATGGGGGGTTACAACAGGTAATGGGCTATGGGGAGCTACGACTACAAGTGGGCTGATGGGGGGATTAGGACTGGAAATGGGCTATGGGGGGTTTAGGACAGGTAATGGGCTGATGGGGGGTTACAACAGGTAATGGGCTATGGGGGGGCTAAGACTACAAGTAGGCTGATAGGGGGTTAAGACTGGTAATGGGCTGTGGGGGGCGTTAGGACTGGTAATGGGCTGGGGGGGTTAGGACAGGTACTGGGCAATGGGCTATGGGGAGCTACGACTACAAGTGGGCTGATGGGGGGTTAGGACTGGTAATGGGCTGATGGGGGGTTAGGACTGGTAATGGGTTGATGGGGGGGTAAGAATGAAAATGGGCTGATGGGAGGGTAAGGAATAGAAGTGGGCGGATGGGGGAGCTAGGACTGGTAATGGGCTATAGGGGGTTCGGACTGGAAGTGGGCTGATGAGGGGGTTAGGACTGGTAATGGGCTATAGGGGGTTCGGACTGGAAGTGGGCTGATGGGGGAGCTAGGACTGGTAATGGGATGGGGGGTTGCTAGGACTGGAAATGGGCTGAGTGGAAGGGGGCTTGAATGGCAAATAGCTGATGGGGACAGGGGCTTGGAATGGAAATGGGCTGAGTGGAAAGGGGGCTTGAACTGCAAATAGCTGATGGGGAGGGGGGCTTGGAATGGAAATGGACTGTGAGGAGAGGGAGCTAGGACTGGAAATGGGCTGAGTGGGGGGGGGGGGGCTAGGACAGGAAATGGGCTGATAGAGGGGCCAGGATAGGACTGGAAATGGGCTGTTGGGGGTGCTAAGGTTGGAAATGGGCTGTGGTGGGGGCTTGAATTGAAATGGACTCATGGAGGGGCTGGAACTGGAAGTAGGCTCATGGGGGGCTTGGATTGGAAATGGGCTGAGTGGAGGGGAGTTAGGATTTGACATGGGCTGATGGTGGGGCTAGGAAAGGAATAGAAATGAGCTGATGGGGGGCTGGGATTGGAAATGAGCTGATGGAGGAACTGATAGGACTGGAAATGGATGGGGGAGTTAGGACTGGAAATGGGCTGATGGTGGGGCTAGGATAGGACTGGAAATGGGCTGATGGTGGGGCTAGGATAGGATTGGAAATGGGCTGATGCAGGGACAAGAAGGGAGCAGATGCTGGGTGAGACTGGAACTAGAAGGGAGTTGATGTTGGGGGAGGATTAGAATGGGATGGAGCTGGGAGAGGGAAATGGAGAAGGGAAAAATATTTTGCGTGGGAGGGAAGACAAATCTACAATTGGCCAGATATTGGGAGAGTAAGTGGGGATTGAGGATGGAGGGGTAAAATTTGAGTGGATGAAATAGGAATGAGGAAAGAGCAAAAGGAGAAAGATTAGTATGTTAAAGCAGATGTAGAGAGAGAATGGAAAAAAAAACAAGAAGACAGAAGAAAGGACAAATGGACAGCAGATGGAGAGTTAGCAGAAGACACGAAGAAACCAGAAGAAAGTGGCTGGAACAATTGCAACTGAAAAAAAATGCACAAAAGGTAGAAAAATATCTCTTTATTTTGAATTTATTAACTGGAATATGTCAGCTCTGGGAAATGTGCATCATTAATTTTTGCACTTTGTTTAGTACAAGAGGAAATTAATTTATAGTTTTATTTCTACAGTGTTGTTGTATATTCCAAGTTTGGCTTTTGGGGTTCCCAGTTTAATTATTGTCTTCCTGTTTCTAAGTTGTGATTCCTTGTTTGGTGATGGTCTATGTTCTGCATGTGTAACTGAGCTGAGGTATTCTGTTTATATAATTCCTATTTGACATTGCCACTTGTTCTTTCCCCAGTAGGTCATGTATTGTTGTTCTCTGAAATGTATTGGTTTAATAGTTGCAGTGTTGCCTTTTGATAGTTAGGGTATGGTGCTTTGTGAGTCCTGGTAGTGCTGTTAGGATACGGCGGGTTTGCTATGGGTTCTAAATGAGCAGTGTTTGTAGTAGTTCCTAATGTGCCTGGCGGTTGGTACTGGATTATAGTAATGTAGAAACCTTTTAGTCTTTCTTTATCCATATACTCATTAAGAGGCATGTTTACTAAAAGTTAGTGTATGGTAACATTATGCAAATATTTATGCAAATGAGGCACCTTATGCAAATGAGGCACCTTATGCAAATGAGGCCCCGCACAGAGTCTCCGCACATGGCCCCGCACCCCCCTTGGGCCGCCCCTGTTTGTAAGGTCATGAAACTGAGGGCAATATTCACAAAGGTTTATGCTCTTAACTTTGCATGTTAGCCTCTGAAAATTACTGACTGCTTAGGTTTGTATTCCTACTTTCACTGGGCTCCTAATTTTAGGAGTCTAAAGAGTGAAAGTCAACAGGGTGGATATAGAGCAGGGAAAGAGTTAGGAGCTAAATCCAGGGCAAACGAATGGCTGAGCCTAACATTCAAGCAGTAGGAAAAGAAGATGTGTCGGGTTAGTTCTCAGTGTCTGAATGATACGCACGGACGCCTCTTTCTGCTTGAACGTTTGTGTGTCCAGAAGGACCAGTGCTACGAGGGTATAGATATACTCTACTCTGATAGTTCTGACACCTAAAATTTTCTTATAATTAAGGAAGGAGCTTGAACAGATATCTCAGATGTGTAAAAGTGCTGTTTCCACGCCAGAGCTCTTTTGCCATTATGCAGTACATGTTCAGACCAGTGAAGAAGAGAGATATTCTTCCAAAGCAGCAAAAACCAGAAGTGAGCAATGAATCCACAGATAAAGTGGAGCACATAGTAACATGCGGCTCTGCTGAAAAAGTGCAACCAACTGACGGTACTAAGAAGGAAACCAGGGTATTAGAGGCCTATGACACTACTGTCAGCCCCACCCCAACCAGATATTACTGAAAAAAGCAAATGATACCACCCTTTGGAATAGCACATTTCTGAACCTGAATCAGCTAAAGCAGAGAAAGCACACAGAGGCATGGGATATGGTATGGTATGACAGAGAACAGAGGTATGGGGGGGGGGGGGGGGCGGGGGTGAGGCTTGTATGTTTGCAGGGGTGTATGCTGTCAGGGGAAATAGGTGAGGGGATCTGTAGGTATTGCAGGGATTTATGTGGAAGGGTTTAGTACGTACTTGGAAAGCAGGAGGTTCCATTTGGAGGGATTTTGTACTGGGGGGGCATGGTTGGGTCTGTATTTTCTGCATATTGTGGTGTGGCAGATTTTGCAGTGGGGGGTTGAGGTATGGGCGGTATGGTTGTGTAGGTGCATGCAAGTGTATTGGGATAGATGCATGGTTTTCAGTGGGTAAGGGGTTCTGTGCGGGAGAGTGCTGGGGGTCTACATGTAAAGTGTGTGGGGCTCTGGTGGAGACATTGTGTGTTGGGCTGTGGATGTTTTGAGGGGAAGGTAGGAAAAGGATGGTTTTGAAGGCTCATTTCAGTATCATCTCTCATCAACAGTGTCCTATTTCCCTGTGTCTGTGAGATGGGAGAGGGGTGACAGAGGAATACCCAGGGCAAGGAGGGCTTTGATGGCTCCTTTATGCCTTTCACAATCCTTTCAGCTGCATTTAGGAGAAGGATTCTTGAAGCGTCTTTTCAGTGAAATGGAAATGTAACACACACAGACTGTAGTTTCACGTTTACACTGTTATTTCTTGTAGCAAATCTGCCCCCCCCCCCAGCCAAGGGGTAGAAAAGTCTGGGGGTTGAAAGTCCCCCAGAATCTCTCCCAGTATAGTCAGACTGAGATAAGTATTTAAAGCTATTTATCTGTTTACCTTTGGCAGTTGATGAGCTAAATCACCAGTTTTAAGTTTCTCAGCCCGTTGATATATATAAGAACATAAGAAATGCCATACTGGGTCAGACTAAAGGTCCATCAAGCCCAGTATCCTGTTTCCAACAGTGGCCAATCCAGGTCACAAGTACTTGTCAGGTACACAGATTCCACAATGCGTATCCTGGGGTAAGCAGTGGATTTCTCTGGTCCTCTTTAATAATGGTTTATGGACTTTTCCTCCAGGAACTTGTCCAAACCTCTTTTAAACCGAGCTACACTTTTGCTACATCCTCCAGCACTGAATTCCAGAGTTTGATTATGTGTTGAGTGGCTTTTTCCCAGAGCTTTCAGTTAAACTTTAAGACCTATTTATGGATTCTCGAGTTCTTAACTGACCTTTCTTCAGAATTGATGTCCCTAATATTTCTCAGGTTATTTGTTGGTAGCTGGAAAACTTTTTGTGCTCTTCAAATTCTCCCTTTTGTGCTTGTGTTTACCTTGCAACCGCATACATTTTAGTGTTGGTTTTAGTTGTATCTGTATGGTCGTGTGTGATTTTATTTGGTGTTTGACTCTGGGTGTCTTGTCTTCTTTGTAAACCGCCATGATGCACAATCGAATGGCGGTATATCAAATTCTCTAAAATTAATACATAAAAAATATCTTTTTCTGATCAGTCTTAGATGTGCTCTATTGTAGCTTCATTGTGTGCCCCTAGTCTTTCTACCTTTTGAAAGAGTCTACATTTACCCGTTTCTCTCTCACACAGAGCTGTGCCAGGGACTGGCTAAAACTTTAACTGCCTATTGCTGTCCAGTTAAAGTCACATTGTATAAATAGCAAATCTAAATTAACCAGAAAAGATATGTATTTTATTTCAATCAGCTATAGTCGGTGGAGTTGACTTAACAAGAACAAAAAAAATGATCTCAGTAAAACTATGAAAACTTAATTCACAAAATCACAAATAATTTAGGAGAAAGATGCATTTGACTGTGCGCATCACTTTCTCTAAGTCTGAGAAATGCCCATTTAGAAACCCGCTTTAGCAGAGAGTTTCCCAAAACCCTAGGGAAGGTGTTTCAACACCATTTACCCAATCTGGATCTTGTCTCGTATCCAGCTAAATGTGTGCACAGGACGCAGGCTTCCGACTGCGCAGTCTGAATAGGCTGTGAAGACTTCCTCCTCTCTCGGTTTCTTTATAACGCGAGGCTTTTCCAGGGATGATAACTGTGTGTGCCGACAGAATGTTAAATTCTACAGATGCTGTTTTGCCCTCTATCTGCTGCCTACAGAGAAAGCAGATGTCTGCAGCATAGACTCCTATGTCAGGGGCGTCCAACGTGCAGCCCGTCTGACCTCAAGATGTGGCCCACATGAGATTTTAGCACTGCAGAGCTCTTTGATGAATGTGAAGTCACAACTTAAGAAGAGATTCACAGATTTTGATAAGTATAAATCATGCTATAACATGTTAAATAGTCATGCAGCCTGCACATATATGGATTTCCAGTCACGCTTGGACGCGCCGACCCTACAGCCTTATTTATTTATTTAACAGTGTTTTATACCGCTTTATCCTTCAGTCAAAGCAGTTTAAGTTATAACATGGCAGTATACGTTATAACATGGCAGTATACGTTATAACATAGCAGTATACGTTATAACATAGCAGTATATGTTATAACATGGCAGTATACGTTATAACATAGCAGTATACGTTATAACATGGCAGTATACGTTATAACATAGCAGTATACATTATAACATAGCAGTATACGTTATAACATGGCAGTATACGTTATAACATAGCAGTATACGTTATAACATGGCAGTATACATTATAACATAGCAGTATATGTTATAACATGGCAGTATACGTTATAACATAGCAGTATACATTATAACATGACAGTATACATTATAACAGGATAATCGACTTGTAGCATTCTAACATGGGTGTTTTGAGTATGAGGAAGGAGGGGGTAAGGGGAAGATTAGGATATTTTAGGAAGTGGAATTGCAGTGGGCTAAACTAAAGGAGGCAATAAAAGGGGCAACAGATAAATATGTAAGAAAAGTAAGTAAAAGCAAGAGGAGAAGGAAACCTATTTGGTTTTCCAAAGAGGTGGCTGCTCAAATAAAGGCAAAAAACACAACTTTTGCAAAATTCAAAAGCTTGCAAACAGAAGAACACAGAAATGAATACAGGATCCAACTCAAAGAGTCTAAAAGAGTAATAAGGATAGCAAAATCAAAGGCAGAGGAAAAGATGGCTAAAGATGTTAAGGGTGGCAACAAAAATTTCTTCAGGTATATTCAGGAAAGGAAGAAGATCAGAGTTGGAATTGCAGGACTCAGAAGTGCTGGGAAAGGACTAGTGGAAAGTGACACTGAAAAAGCGAAATTGCTAAACAAATACTTCTGCTCTGTTTTTACTAAAGAAGATCCTGGAGATGGACCAGCTGTGACTCCCAAATATAAAAATGGGAATGAAGTAGATACCACACCATTCACAGAAGACGAGGTATTAGAACAACTTGCTAAACTGAAAGTGGACAAAGCCATGGGACCGGATGGGATACATCCCAGGATACTGAAAGAGCTTAGAGAGGTTCTTGCAGGACCGTTAAAGGATGTCTTCAGCAGATCCTTGGAAACAGGAGAGGTTCCTCAGGACTGGAGAATGGCTGATGTCGTACCTCTACACAAAAGTGGTGACAGGGAAGAAGTGTCAAACTACAGGCCCGTGAGCCTTACCTCAGTGGCGGGAAAAGTAATGGAGGCGCTCCTGAAAGAGCGAATAGTGAACTTTCTCAAAACCAACAGGTTGCAAGACCCGAGGCAACATGGTTTTACCGAAGGACGATCTTGCCAAACAAATCTGATTGAGTTCCTTGACTGGGTGACCAGGGAACTAGATCAGGGGCATGCGATGGATGTCATCTACCTGGATTTCAGCAAAGCCTTTGATACTGTTCCTCATAGGAGGCTTGTCAACAAACTCAGTAGCTTGGGGATGGGTCCCAAGATGCTAAACTGGATTAGAAATTGGTTGACTGACAGACGACAGAAGGTGATTGTGCATGGAGCTCACTCGGATGAGAGGAAGGTGATTAGCGGGGTGCCCCAGGGTTCGGTCCTGGGCCCGGCACTGTTCAATGTATTTGTGAGTGATATTGCTGAAGGACTGAATGGAAAAGTCTGTCTTTTTGCAGACGACACAAAAATTTGCAACAGAGTGCACTCCCCCGAGGGAGTGGTTAACATGAAGAAAGATCTACAAAAGCTGGAAGACTGGTCTAATGCTTGGCAACTACGATTTAATGCGAAAAAGTGCAGTGTCATGCACTTGGGTAGCAGAAATCCAAGAGAAATGTACGCGATAAGGGGCGAGAGGTTGGTATGCACGGTTCAGGAGAAAGACCTTGGTGTGATTATCTCTGATGATCTCAAGGTGGCGAAACAGTGCAACAAGGCAGTGGCAAAAGCCAGGAGGATGTTGGGCTGCATACAAAGAGGGATTACCAGCAGAAAAGAAGAGGTACTTATGCCACTGTATAAGTCATTGGTGAGGCCTCACTTGGAATACTGTGTTCAGTTTTGGAGACCATATCTTGCAAAAGATGTAAAAAGACTGGAAACTGTTCAGAGGAAGGCGACCAAAATGATTTGGAGCCTGCGTCAGAAGCCTTATGAGAAGAGACTTGAAGACCTAAATATGTACACTTTGGAGGAGAGGAGGGACAGGGGAGATATGATTCAGACCTTTAAATACTTAACCCTTTCCAGGCCAAGCCCAAAACTCTTGGGATCCAAAATTCTGACTAAATATTCCTATCAAATGGTATATAATACATGACCATAGCAGAAGGAAGATCACTATTAGAACATATTGAATAAGACAGGTACAATTTTCCTGAAATATGCAAGAATTAACCCGGCTGCAGAATGTGGATTAAAAATTTAAAGGAGGCCTTGAAAGGGTTAAAGAGAAATGATGAACAAACAAACCTCTTCCAAAGACGGGGAACCTGTAAAACTAGAGGGCATAACATGAAGTTGCAAGGGGGTAAATTGAAAGGCAATGTCAGGAAATATTTTTTCACTGAAAGGGTGGTGGATGCTTGGAATGCCCTCCTGATGGAAGTGGTAGGGGCGAATACGGTGACGGAATTCAAAAAGGCATGGGACAAACACAGAGGATCCCTTTACAGCAATAGGATAAAAACAAAATAAACAGTACCATCTAACTTCTGAACCATATAATGTCTCAACAAATATATAATGTCTCAACAAATAGGGGTGTCCTACATGGAGTGGTGGGTTTACCCCTAAACAAAGACATGGGGAGCGGTAGCCTGCACAGAGCGACAGGTGCACCTACTCTTGCCATCTTGCTGGGCAGACTAGATGGACCATGCTGGTCTTTATCTGCCGTCATTTACTATGTTACTATGTAGTGAGAGGTCAAATTGGGGGATGGGGGGTAGAACGGGGAGGAGACGTCTGAGGTGAATACATGATGAGTAGCTATGTTCTCAGGGAAGTAGTCTATGAACAGATGTGTTTTGAGGTTCCTTCTGGTCCTCTGTGGCTTGAAGGTTGTCAGAAACTGAGTTCCATAGGGATAGCGCGATTAGTGAGAAGGCTTTCTTAAATGTGGTGGAGCTGGTTTTAGTGAATAGTGCTGGTGTGCATAGTGTGTTGAGGGAGCCAATATGTCTCTTCCAGTTCTTGGCTGTCTCATATATCAGTGATTGCAGGTGAGTGGAAGATAGGTCATTGGTGACTTTAAATATTGTGAGGATGGATTTATATTTTGTGTGTTCTATGATGGGCAGCCAGTGAAATAGTTTGAGTAAGGGGGTTATGTGTTCAGATATAGGAGCATTGCACAGGATGCGGGCTGCAGTGTTGAGGGCAAATTGTAGTGGGTGGATGGGCGTCTTTGGTAAGCCTTGAAAGATGAGGTTGCAGTAATCAAAGTGTGTGAAGATGAGTTCTTGAAGGACTGTGTGGAAGTCATGGTTGGTTGCAAGAGGTTTGATGTGCTGGATTGTTTTGAGCTTAAAGTAGTTGCTTTTTGTGATGTTTTCTATTTGTTTCCACTTCTGTTCCTCAGAAAACACCCACAAATAGGAACAGAAGTGATGGGGAGCTCAAACAATTTTCAGAAGACTGTGTTTGTGAGGAACTAGCTAAACTAAAAGTAGATAAAGTGAAGAAACTGGATGGAATACATCCAAGAATAATGAAGGAACTTGGGGCCATTCTAGCAGCTCCACTGTCTGACCTTTTCAATGCTTCTTTGGAGTTGTGAGTGGTCCCAGAGGATTGGAAAAAGGCACATGTGGTCCTTTTACACAAAAGTGGAAGTAAGGATGAGGTTGAAAACTACAGGTCTGTGGTCAGTAAATTATTGGAAACGCTGCTAAAAGAGAGAATAGTGAGGTTTCTGGTGTCCAATGGATTGAAGGATCCGAGGCAGCATGAGTTCACCAGAGGCAGGTCTTCTCAGACAAATTTTATTGATTTCTTTGACTGGATGACCAGGGAGTTGGACCGAGGGAGAGCCCTAGATGTGGTGTACTTAGATTTCAGTGAAGCCTCTGACACCGTTCTGCACCCTAGGAATGGACCCTATATTTGGTTGACTGGGAGGTGGCAAAGTGTACAGGTTAATGGGGTTCACTCTGAGGAGAAGGAGATTGCTAGTGATATGCCGCAGGGCTCTGTCTTTGGTCCAATTCTTTTTAACATCATTATTAGTGATATTGTGGAAGGGCCATTGGGTAAGGTTTTCCTCTTTGCAGATGATGCCAAAATCTGCACTGGAGTAGATACCCAGGAAGGAGTAGATAACATGAGGAGGGATCTAGCTAAGCTTGAAGAATAGTTGAGAATCTGGCATCTGAGATTTAATGCTAAAAATGCAGGGTCATGCATTTGGGCTGCAAAAATCCAAGGGAGCAGTACAGTGTAGGGGTGAAGTACTTCTGTCCATGAAAGAAGAGTGAGAACTGGGCATGATTGTGTCTGACAATCTTAAAGTAGCTAAACAGGTAGAAAAGGCGACGGCAAAAGCTAGAAGGATGCTTGGATATATAGAGAGAGGAATGGTCAGCAGAAAAAAGATGGTGATAGTACCTCTGTATAAGTCTCTGGTGTGACCTCATTTGGAGTATTGTGTGCAATTCTAGAGACCGCACCTTCAAAAGGATATAAACAGGTTGGAGTTGGTGCAGAGGGTGGTTACTAAAATGTTTAGTGGTCTTCGTTATAAAGCATATGAGGACAGACTTAAAGATCTTAATATGTATAGTTTAGAGGAAAGGCGAGATAGAGATATGATAGAGATGTTTAAATACCCCCGTGGCATAAATGCATAGCAGGGAATCTCTTTTCGATTGAAAGCAAGCTCTGCTATGAGAGGACATAGGATGAGAGTGAAAGGGGATAGACTCAGGAGTGATATGCAGAACTATTTCTTTACAGAAAGAGTGGTAGATGTGTAAAAATGTCTCCCAGTGGAGGTGGTGGAGACGAGGACAGTATCTGAATTCAAAAAAGCATGGGACAAAGACAGAGGATCTCTATAGGTAAAAAGTAGGAAAAGTTTGAACTGGATGCAGAAACGGCTAAGGAGCCAATGAAGTGAATTTAGAAGGACGGTTACATGAGCATAGCAACACTGGCTTAAAGTCTGCAGGACTTCAGCTCGTAGGGCCACCATTTGAACTCTCATATTTTTCCTACACCACTCTGCAAGCATTTTCGTCATATACTTGCCACAGTCCAAGTCTTCGGGCTCTCTTGTTGGTGAGAGCAAAGCATAAATTACCCCTCTCATCTCAGGAAGCAATTGTAAGTCCTCTGAAACTTGAAAACACTTCAAGCGCTGCTCCCTCTCAGTTATGCTCCTAAATTTAGGCCTGCCATTCATTTTCCTACATTTAGGAGCTTAATTAAAGTGCCCAGTGCTGAACTCTGTGCCTAACTAACTTCTGTTCTACACCCTAAATAGCGTCCATTTGTCATCCACTTTTCGGCTCCTAAATGTATGTTTATGTTTATTAAAACTTTCTATAGCGCTCTACATTGGATAGCATCAGAGTGGTTTATATTGCGTGTAATGTGTTCCTGACTGCCTGGCTGGGGCAACAAACAAAGGGATCCTTCCTCGGGCCATGGTATCCTGGATTCCAAAGCAAGTGAGAAAAGAAATGAAAACACATACACAGAGTTATACCATAACAATGCCTGCTTAAAACTTTAAGGAGGAATTCACAAGCCTGAAACTTGAGCAGGGTCCTGTAACTCCTCCCTTAGCTTGGCCACAGCTCCTTCTTGTATTAGGAAAAAATGCCACATTGCACAATTTCTCCTTATCACTCTGCATCCTGCCCCTTATTTTACTTTTTGTTTATCTATATCTACATGCTATAGGTCAAGCTAAACACTATGAGTCCAATATTCAAAAGGCATTTACACAGTTCACAACCCTGTATACCATGTAAATGCCTTAGAAGGGAATATTTAACGTTACTTACATGGTTAGTGCCGCTGAATATTCCCATCTATGTCCCCTATCCACAGTGGATTCCTTTACAGTAACAGGATAAAATCAAAATAAACTTAACTAACTAATTTCTCAACATACAGGGGTGTCCTACACGGAGCGGTGGGTTCACCCCTTAAACAAAGACATTGGAAAGGGTGGCCTGCACAGAGCGGCAGGTGCACCTACTCTGGCCATCTTACTGGGCAGACTAGATGGACCATACTGGTCTTTATCTGCCATCATTTTACTATGTTACTATGTTGCTATCCGGTTAGCATCAGGGCATGTTGGCAGCATTCTGGGGCAGAGTGGAGCTGGGGAGTCCCAGTAACCAGGTAGTGACGATATTGGACCACTACCCAGTTAGGCATCCACGGCTTTTGGCTCACCTAGTTCTAGTCATGGATGGCTAACCTCATTCGACCTCCAGCTTTGCTCTACAGCCCCCACTCACCAGCATGGCCACTGCCTCGATCTTGTATTTTTCTCTAATTGCTTATCCTCAGACTTCTGTACCTCAGTTCTTCCCTTATCTGACCATCACCTGCTAAGCTTCATCACCCACTGCCTCAACCTCATCCGGTCTCCTCCAACCTATTTAGAAATCTTCATGCTATTGATCCTTTGGTTCTCTCCTCCACCGTTTCTTCATCTCTTTCCTCCACTATGTCATCTGAGTCTGTTGATGAGGCAGTAGCTGCTTATAATTCTGTGCTCTGGATGCTCTTGCTTCGCCCATGCCACGTCCTGTGAGGCGCACTATACCCCAACCCTGGCTTTCATCTACTACCCGCTATCTATGTTCCTGTGCCCATTCAACTGAGTATGCTTGGCTCAAATCCCGCTCCTTTGCAGACTTTCTACACTTCAAATTCATGCTTGTCTCTCTCCATTCTGCCATAGCACTCACCAAACAAGACTATTATGTCCATCTGACTAACTCTCTTGCCTCTGACCCTCGCCGTCTCTTTACTATTCTCTACTCTCTCCTCAAGGTGCCTCCTCCTCTGACCCCTCCCTCCCCTTTCTGCCCAAACCCTGGCTGACTATTTCTATGATAAATTCCACAAGATCACCCTCCAATTCTCCACAAAGTCAGCTTCTTCCCCTCCTCTCCCTCTTCACTTCCAACTTTCCCTCTCTACCTCTGCTACCTTCTTCCTTTTCTATGTTCTTTAAGGAGGAAACTGCACATTTCTTTCCTCCTCCAAACTTACTATCTGCTTCTCTGATCCTTTTCCCACTCATCTTTTGAGCCCCATCTCCTCCACTGTTGTACCTTCCATCTCTCATATTCTCAACCTATCGCTATCCACTGCAACTGTCCCTGCAGCCTTCAAGCATGCTGTAGTTATACGTCTCCTCAAGAAACCCTCACTTGATCCTACCTGTCCTTCTTACTATCGACTCATCTCCCTCCTTCCCTTCATTTCTAAACTGCTTGAATGTGCGGTTCACCACTGTTGCCTTGACTTTCTCTCCTCTCAAGGCCTCCTGGATCCTTTACAATATGAACATAAGAACATAAGAAATGCCATACTGGGTCAGACCGAGGTCCATCAAGCCCAGTATCCTGTTTCCAACAGTGGCCAATCTAGGTCATACGTACCTAGCAGTTTCCCCAAAAGACACAGGTTCTGCAGTGCTTGTACTAGGTCAAGCATTGATATCCTGGGTCCCTTTTTAATAGTGGTTTATGGACCTTTCCTCCAGGAACTTGTGCAAACCTTTTTTAAACCCAGCTATACTAACAGCCCTTACTACATCCTCCGGTAACAGATTCCAGAGTTTGATTACACGTTGAGTGAAGAAATATTTTCTCTTATTTGTCTTAAATAGTTTACCCTGTGGCTTCATTACATGTCCCCTAGTCCTTCTATATTCTGATAGCGTAAACAATTGATCCACGTTTATCCGTTCCACTCCATTCATTAATTTATAGACCTCTATCATATCTCCCCTCAGCCGTCTCTTTTCCAGGTTAAAGAGCCCTAACCTTGTTAGCCTCTCTTCATAGGAGTAGCCTTCCATCCCCTTCACCAATTTGGTGGCTCTTCTCTGTACTTTTTCTAATAACTCTATGTCCTTTTTAAGATACGGTGACCAGAATTGCACACAATATTCAAGGTGCGGTCGTACCATGGAGCGATACAGAGGCATTATAATATCCTTTGTTTTATTCTCCATCCCTTTCCTTATGATACCTAGCATTCTATTTGCTTTCTTGGCCGCCGCTGCACACTGGGCGGAGGGTTTTAACATGTTATCCACGATGACTCCTAAATCTTTTTCCTGGGTGGTGGTTTCTAATGTGGAGCCTTGCATCGTGTAACTATAGTGTGGGTTGTTCTTTCCTAGGTGCATAACTTTGCACTTGTCCACATTAAATTTCATCTGCCATTTGGATGCCCAGTCTTCCAATTTATCCAGATCCTCCTGCAGTTTTCCACAATCCTCTTGGGTTTTAACAACTTTAAACAGTTTTGTGTCATCTGCAAATTTGATAACCTCACTAGTTATTCCTTTTTCCAGGTCATTTATGAATATGTCAAAAAGTAGGGGACCCAGTACAGATCCCTGAGGTACTCCACTATTCACCTTTTTCCATTGGGAATATTGGCCATTTAGCCCTACCCTCTGCTTTCTATCTTTTAACCAGTTCCCGATCCACAATAGTACACTGCCTCCTATCCCATGACTTTTTAGCTTTGCCAAAAGTCTCTGATGGGGGACCTTGTCAAAAGCTTTCTGAAAGTCCAGATACACTATATCAACCGACTCACCTTTGTCTACCTGTTTATGCACACCTTCAAAAAAGCAGATCAGATTAGTAAGACAAGATCTTCCTTGTCTAAAGCTATGTTGGCTGTCTCCCATTAGGCCATGGCTATCTACATGCTGTGTAATTTTGTTCTTTATGATGGTTTCTACCATTTTCCCTGGTACTGACGTCAGGCTCACCGGTCTGTAATTTCCCGGGTCACCCCTGGAACCCTTTTTAAAAATTGGTGTTACGTTGGCGACCCTCCAATCTTCAGGTATTACAGATGATTTTAATGAAAGTTCACAGATTACCAATAGCAGGTCTGCAATCTCATATTTCAGTTCTTTCAACACTCTGGGATGTATACCATCCGGTCCAGGTGATTTGTTACTATTCAGTTTATCAAATAGTTGTAATATATCTTCCCGGTGTAGCGATATTTCTCTCAATTCCTCTGCAGTATCACCTTTAAATACCACTTCAGTCTTGGGTAACATCCCTACATCTTCCTCAGTAAAGACCGAAGCAAAGAATTCATTCAGTCTCTCTGCTATAGCCTTGTCCCCTCTTACTGCCCCTTTTACCCCTCTATCATCTAATGGTCCAATTGACTCTCTCACAGGCCTTTTGCTACGAATGTACTTGAAAAAGTCTTCCGTAGCAAGTTTCTTCTCAAATTCCCGCTTTGCCTGCCTTATCAATGCTTTGCATTTAACTTGCCAGTGCTTGTGTTGTTTCCAGTTTTCATCATTTGGCTCTTTTTTCCATGTCCTGAAGGTTGCTCTTTTGGCAGCAACAGCCTCTCTGACCTCACCTTTAAACCATGCTGGCAGTTTTTTGGACTTTCTTCCACTTTTCTTAATGCGTGGAATACAGCTGGTCTGTGCTTCGAGGATAGTATTTTTAAATAACACCCAAGCTTGCTGTAAGTCTTTAACCTTTGGAACCGCTCCTTTTAGTTTTTTCCGAACTATATTCCTCATTCTATCATAGTCTCCCTTTTGAAAGTTAAAAGGTAGTACTGTGGATTCCTTTACTATCTGTCCTCCACTGATTAAATCAAACATGATCATACTATGATCACTATTGCCAAGTGGTCCCAACACCCTTATTTCTTGCACCAGATCTGGCGTTCCACTAAGGACTAGGTCCAGTATGGCTTCCCCTCTGGTCGGTACATGAATCAGCTGCTCCAAGAAGCAGTCATTTATTTCATCTAGAAACTTTATCTCTTTAGCTTGTCCTGCTGTGAGACTGTCCCAGTCGATACCGGGGTAATTGAAATCACCCATTATTACTACTCTGTTGTGGCTTTTGTTAGCTTCCTTGATTTCTTTGAGCATTTCATCATCCATTTGTTCATTCTGGCCAGGCGGTCGATAGTATACTCCCACTGCCATCACCTTCCCTTTCTTAAATGGAATTTCAATCCATAGAGATTCTACAGCAAATTGTGGTCCCTGCAAAACCTTAATCCTTTCTGACTCAATGCCCTCTTTAACATAGAGCGCAACCCCTCCACCAATTTGTTCAGCTCTATCATTACGATATAGTTTGTATCCAGGTATCACAGTGTCCCACTGGTTATCCTCCTTCCACCATGTCTCTGAGAGTGCAATCATATCTAACCTCTCATTTAGTGCTATATATTCTAATTCTCCCATCTTATTGTTTAGACTTCTAGCATTGGCATACAAGCATTTTAGTGACTGTATTTTATTAATTTTATTAATATTAATCTGGCTATTGGTAGGCATGGGTAATTGGGAATCTTTATGCTCTGTCTGCTCCTTACTCAAGGGCATTTGGGCTACTATACTCCCTTTTGGAACCTCACTGTTTTTGGTAGTATCCTTCAAGGATACCTTTGTCCGAACCATGCGCTCCTGGGTGACTGTCGGCTTTCCCCTATTTTCTAGTTTAAAAGCTTCTCTATCTCTTTTTTAAAGGTTAATGCCAGCAGTCTGGTCCCATCCTGATTAAGGTGAAGCACATCCCTTCGGAAGAGCCCCCCCTTTCCCCAGAATGTTCCCCAGTTCCTAACAAATCCAAAACCCTCATCCTTGCACCATTGTCTCATCCACGCATTGAGACTCCGGAGCTCTGCCTGTCTTTTGGGTCCTGCACGTGGAACAGGAAGCATTTCGGAGAACGCTATCCTGGAAGTTCTGGATTTCAACTTCCTACCTAAAAGCTTAAATTTAGCCTCCAGAACTTCCCTACCACATTTTCCTATGTCATTGGTACCAACATGTACCAAGACAGCAGACTCCCCCCCAGCACTATCTATGATCCTGTCTAGGCGGTGTGTGAGATCTGCTACCTTCGCACCAGGCAGGCATGTTACCAGGCGATCCTCACGTCCACCAGCCACCCAGCTATCTACATTCCTAATGATTGAATCACCAACTATAACAGCTGTCCTGACCCTCCCCTCATGGGGACATGGCCCTGGAGAAACGTCCTCGGTGCGAGAAGGTTTTACATCACCTGGAGGACAGGTCCTAGTTACAGGATCACTTCCTGCCACACCAGGGTGATGCTCTCCTGTCACGCGACCTCTCTCCTCCATGGCAACAGGGATGCTGCCAGACTGGAGGTGGGACTTCAGGACTATATCCCTGTAGGTCTCGTCCATGTACTTCTCTGTCTTTCTTATGTCTTCCAGGTCTGCTACTCTAGCCTCTAGAGAACGGACTCGTTCCCTGAGAGCAAAGAGCTCCCTGCACTTAGTGCATATGTAGGACCTCTCACCAACTGGGAGAAAATCATACATGTGACACTCAATGCAAAAGACTGGAGAACCCCCATCTCGTTGCTGGACCTCTGTCTGCATCTTAGTTTAAAGCTTGTGTTTAGGTCTTTTAAATTCGGTATATAATAAGGATTGGTGCAGATGCTTATACTAATAAAAGTGTATCTAATACCCCTAATACACCCTGTGTACCTGAAGCGTAATTAATCTCAGGTCCTCTGTGTATGACTGATTTGGATTAAGAGCTGCACCTGAGAGCAGCCCCTTTCCTCTAAGATGTGCAAGTACCTATAAAACTACAATTACCCCAGGGGTGGGTGGGTGCTGGGGAGGGAGGGAGGGAGGGAGATAAGTCCTATTAAAGAGGGCAGTTACAAGGTACCCTGTCAACCCTCAGCAGGGGGATGGGGGTACCACACAAAGCCCAGTTAGTTGAGAGAGGCAAGGTAAGTACAGCTGAGAGGGCTGAACTAGCACACCACTAAAACAAACAATAAATAATTAAACAAACAGTTAGACAAACAGTAAATAATTAAATAAACAGCTAGAACTCACAGTAAGATGTCCCAGGAGGCAAATATCCCCTCACTAGCAGAGCTCTGTAAAAGTACAGCCCTTCTCTGGTCAGAGAAAAGCAAACTAGAACAGACTATGCACACGTGGAGAAAACAGGAAGAAGGCTACACAATACCTCAGGGGGAGGGGGAGGAGTCACTCAGGCAGGAAAGGGCAGGAAAAAAGTTTAACAAACAGCAGATTCTGGGGAGAGAGATTTAATTCAAAATGGCTACCACACAAAGCCCAGTTAGTTGAGAGAGGCAAGGTAAGTACAGCTGAGAGGGCTGAACTAGCACACCACTAAAACAAACAATAAATAATTAAACAAACAGTTAGACAAACAGTAAATAATTAAATAAACAGCTAGAACTCACAGTAAGATGTCCCAGGAGGCAAATATCCCCTCACTAGCAGAGCTCTGTAAAAGTACAGCCCTTCTCTGGTCAGAGAAAAGCAAACTAGAACAGACTATGCACACGTGGAGAAAACAGGAAGAAGGCTACACAATACCTCAGGGGGAGGGGGAGGAGTCACTCAGGCAGGAAAGGACAGGAAAAAAGTTTAACAAACAGCAGATTCTGGGGAGAGAGATTTAATTCAAAATGGCTACCACACAAAGCCCAGTTAGTTGAGAGAGGCAAGGTAAGTACAGCTGAGAGGGCTGAACTAGCACACCACTAAAACAAACAATAAATAATTAAACAAACAGTTAGACAAACAGTAAATAATTAAATAAACAGCTAGAACTCACAGTAAGATGTCCCAGGAGGCAAATATCCCCTCACTAGCAGAGCTCTGTAAAAGTACAGCCCTTCTCTGGTCAGAGAAAAGCAAACTAGAACAGACTATGCACACGTGGAGAAAACAGGAAGGCGGCTACACAATACCTCAGGGGGAGGGGGAGGAGTCACTCAGGCAGGAAAGGACAGGAAAAAAGTTTAACAAACAGCAGATTCTGGGGAGAGAGATTTAATTCAAAATGGCTACCACACAAAGCCCAGTTAGTTGAGAGAGGCAAGGTAAGTACAGCTGAGAGGGCTGAACTAGCACACCACTAAAACAAACAATAAATAATTAAACAAACAGTTAGACAAACAGTAAATAATTAAATAAACAGCTAGAACTCACAGTAAGATGTCCCAGGAGGCAAATATCCCCTCACTAGCAGAGCTCTGTAAAAGTACAGCCCTTCTCTGGTCAGAGAAAAGCAAACTAGAACAGACTATGCACACGTGGAGAAAACAGGAAGAAGGCTACACAATACCTCAGGGGAGGGGGAGGAGTCACTCAGGCAGGAAAGGACAGGAAAAAAGTTTAACAAACAGCAGATTCTGGGGAGAGAGATTTAATTCAAAATGGCTACCACACAAAGCCCAGTTAGTTGAGAGAGGCAAGGTAAGTACAGCTGAGAGGGCTGAACTAGCACACCACTAAAACAAACAATAAATAATTAAACAAACAGTTAGACAAACAGTAAATAATTAAATAAACAGCTAGAACTCACAGTAAGATGTCCCAGGAGGCAAATATCCCCTCACTAGCAGAGCTCTGTAAAAGTACAACCCTTCTCTGGTCAGAGAAAAGCAAACTAGAACAGACTATGCACACTTGGAGAAAACAGGAAGAAGGCTACACAATACCTCAGGGGGAGGGGGAGGAGTCACTCAGGCAGGAAAGGACAGGAAAAAAGTTTAACAAACAGCAGATTCTGGGGAGAGAGATTTAATTCAAAATGGCTACCACACAAAGCCCAGTTAGTTGAGAGAGGCAAGGTAAGTACAGCTGAGAGGGCTGAACTAGCACACCACTAAAACAAACAATAAATAATTAAACAAACAGTTAGACAAACAGTAAATAATTAAATAAACAGCTAGAACTCACAGTAAGATCTCCCAGGAGGCAAATATCCCCTCACTAGGAGAGCTCTGTAAAAGTACAGCCCTTCTCTGGTCAGAGAAAAGCAAACTAAAACAGACTATGCACACGTGGAGAAAACAGGAAGAAGGCTACACAATACCTCAGGGGGAGGGGGAGGAGTCACTCAGGCAGGAAAGGACAGGAAAAAAGTTTAACAAACAGCAGATTCTGGGGAGAGAGATTTAATTCAAAATGGCTACCACACAAAGCCCAGTTAGTTGAGAGAGGCAAGGTAAGTACAGCTGAGAGGGCTGAACTAGCACACCACTAAAACAAACAATAAATAATTAAACAAACAGTTAGACAAACAGTAAATAATTAAATAAACAGCTAGAACTCACAGTAAGATGTCCCAGGAGGCAAATATCCCCTCACTAGCAGAGCTCTGTAAAAGTACAGCCCTTCTCTGGTCAGAGAAAAGCAAACTAGAACAGACTATGCACACGTGGAGAAAACAGGAAGAAGGCTACACAATACCTCAGGGGGAGGGGGAGGAGTCACTCAGGCAGGAAAGGACAGGAAAAAAGTTTAACAAACAGCAGATTCTGGGGAGAGAGATTTAATTCAAAATGGCTACCACACAAAGCCCAGTTAGTTGAGAGAGGCAAGGTAAGTACAGCTGAGAGGGCTGAACTAGCACACCACTAAAACAAACAATAAATAATTAAACAAACAGTTAGACAAACAGTAAATAATTAAATAAACAGCTAGAACTCACAGTAAGATGTCCCAGGAGGCAAATATCCCCTCACTAGCAGAGCTCTGTAAAAGTACAGCCCTTCTCTGGTCAGAGAAAAGCAAACTAGAACAGACTATGCACACGTGGAGAAAACAGGAAGGCGGCTACACAATACCTCAGGGGGAGGGGGAGGAGTCACTCAGGCAGGAAAGGACAGGAAAAAAGTTTAACAAACAGCAGATTCTGGGGAGAGAGATTTAATTCAAAATGGCTACCACACAAAGCCCAGTTAGTTGAGAGAGGCAAGGTAAGTACAGCTGAGAGGGCTGAACTAGCACACCACTAAAACAAACAATAAATAATTAAACAAACAGTTAGACAAACAGTAAATAATTAAATAAACAGCTAGAACTCACAGTAAGATGTCCCAGGAGGCAAATATCCCCTCACTAGCAGAGCTCTGTAAAAGTACAGCCCTTCTCTGGTCAGAGAAAAGCAAACTAAAACAGACTATGCACACGTGGAGAAAACAGGAAGAAGGCTACGCAATACCTCAGGGGGAGGGGGAGGAGTCACTCAGGCAGGAAAGGACAGGAAAAAAGTTTAACAAACAGCAGATTCTGGGGAGAGAGATTTAATTCAAAATGGCTACCACACAAAGCCCAGTTAGTTGAGAGAGGCAAGGTAAGTACAGCTGAGAGGGCTGAAATAGCACACCACTAAAACAAACAATAAATAATTAAACAAACAGTTAGACAAACAGTAAATAATTAAATAAACAGCTAGAACTCACAGTAAGATGTCCCAGGAGGCAAATATCCCCTCACTAGCAGAGCTCTGTAAAAGTACAGCCCTTCTCTGGTCAGAGAAAAGCAAACTAAAACAGACTATGCACACGTGGAGAAAACAGGAAGAAGGCTACACAATACCTCAGGGGGAGGGGGAGGAGTCACTCAGGCAGGAAAGGACAGGAAAAAAGTTTAACAAACAGCAGATTCTGGGGAGAGAGATTTAATTCAAAATGGCTACCACACAAAGCCCAGTTAGTTGAGAGAGGCAAGGTAAGTACAGCTGAGAGGGCTGAACTAGCACACCACTAAAACAAACAATAAATAATTAAACAAACAGTTATACAAACAGTAAATAATTAAATAAACAGCTAGAACTCACAGTAAGATGTCCCAGGAGACAAATATCCCCTCACTAGCAGAGCTCTGTAAAAGTACAGCCCTTCTCTGGTCAGAGAAAAGCAAACTAGAACAGACTATGCACACGTGGAGAAAACAGGAAGAAGGCTACACAATACCTCAGGGGGAGGGGGAGGAGTCACTCAGGCAGGAAAGGACAGGAAAAAAGTTTAACAAACAGCAGATTCTGGGGAGAGAGATTTAATTCAAAATGGCTACCACACAAAGCCCAGTTAGTTGAGAGAGGCAAGGTAAGTACAGCTGAGAGGGCTGAACTAGCACACCACTAAAACAAACAATAAATAATTAAACAAACAGTTAGACAAACAGTAAATAATTAAATAAACAGCTAGAACTCACAGTAAGATGTCCCAGGAGGCAAATATCCCCTCACTAGCAGAGCTCTGTAAAAGTACAGCCCTTCTCTGGTCAGAGAAAAGCAAACTAAAACAGACTATGCACACGTGGAGAAAACAGGAAGAAGGCTACACAATACCTCAGGGGGAGGGGGAGGAGTCACTCAGGCAGGAAAGGACAGGAAAAAAGTTTAACAAACAGCAGATTCTGGGGAGAGAGATTTAATTCAAAATGGCTACCACACAAAGCCCAGTTAGTTGAGAGAGGCAAGGTAAGTACAGCTGAGAGGGCTGAACTAGCACACCACTAAAACAAACAATAAATAATTAAACAAACAGTTAGACAAACAGTAAATAATTAAATAAACAGCTAGAACTCACAGTAAGATGTCCCAGGAGGCAAATATCCCCTCACTAGCAGAGCTCTGTAAAAGTACAGCCCTTCTCTGGTCAGAGAAAAGCAAACTAAAACAGACTATGCACACGTGGAGAAAACAGGAAGAAGGCTACACAATACCTCAGGGGGAGGGGGAGGAGTCACTCAGGCCGGAAAGGACAGGAAAAAAGTTTAACAAACAGCAGATTCTGGGGAGAGAGATTTAATTCAAAATGGCTACCACACAAAGCCCAGTTAGTTGAGAGAGGCAAGGTAAGTACAGCTGAGAGGGCTGAACTAGCACACCACTAAAACAAACAATAAATAATTAAACAAACAGTTAGACAAACAGTAAATAATTAAATAAACAGCTAGAACTCACAGTAAGATGTCCCAGGAGGCAAATATCCCCTCACTAGCAGAGCTCTGTAAAAGTACAGCCCTTCTCTGGTCAGAGAAAAGCAAACTAAAACAGACTATGCACACGTGGAGAAAACAGGAAGAAGGCTACACAATACCTCAGGGGGAGGGGGAGGAGTCACTCAGGCAGGAAAGGACAGGAAAAAAGTTTAACAAACAGCAGATTCTGGGGAGAGAGATTTAATTCAAAATGGCTACCACACAAAGCCCAGTTAGTTGAGAGAGGCAAGGTAAGTACAGCTGAGAGGGCTGAACTAGCACACCACTAAAACAAACAATAAATAATTAAACAAACAGTTAGACAAACAGTAAATAATTAAATAAACAGCTAGAACTCACAGTAAGATGTCCCAGGAGGCAAATATCCCCTCACTAGCAGAGCTCTGTAAAAGTACAGCCCTTCTCTGGTCAGAGAAAAGCAAACTAAAACAGACTATGCACACGTGGAGAAAACAGGAAGAAGGCTACACAATACCTCAGGGGGAGGGGGAGGAGTCACTCAGGCAGGAAAGGACAGGAAAAAAGTTTAACAAACAGCAGATTCTGGGGAGAGAGATTTAATTCAAAATGGCTACCACACAAAGCCCAGTTAGTTGAGAGAGGCAAGGTAAGTACAGCTGAGAGGGCTGAACTAGCACACCACTAAAACAAACAATAAATAATTAAACAAACAGTTAGACAAACAGTAAATAATTAAATAAACAGCTAGAACTCACAGTAAGATGTCCCAGGAGGCAAATATCCCCTCACTAGCAGAGCTCTGTAAAAGTACAGCCCTTCTCTGGTCAGAGAAAAGCAAACTAAAACAGACTATGCACACGTGGAGAAAACAGGAAGAAGGCTACACAATACCTCAGGGGGAGGGGGAGGAGTCACTCAGGCAGGAAAGGACAGGAAAAAAGTTTAACAAACAGCAGATTCTGGGGAGAGAGATTTAATTCAAAATGGCTACCACACAAAGCCCAGTTAGTTGAGAGAGGCAAGGTAAGTACAGCTGAGAGGGCTGAACTAGTACACCACTAAAACAAACAATAAATAATTAAACAAACAGTTAGACAAACAGTAAATAATTAAATAAACAGCTAGAACTCACAGTAAGATGTCCCAGGAGGCAAATATCCCCTCACTAGCAGAGCTCTGTAAAAGTACAGCCCTTCTCTGGTCAGAGAAAAGCAAACTAAAACAGACTATGCACACATGGAGAAAACAGGAAGAAGGCTACACAATACCTCAGGGGGAGGGGGAGGAGTCACTCAGGCAGGTAAGGACAGGAAAAAAGTTTAACAAACAGCAGATTCTGGGGAGAGAGATTTAATTCAAAATGGCTACCACACAAAGCCCAGTTAGTTGAGAGAGGCAAGGTAAGTACAGCTGAGAGGGCTGAACTAGCACACCACTAAAACAAACAATAAATAATTAAACAAACAGTTAGACAAACAGTAAATAATTAAATAAACAGCTAGAACTCACAGTAAGATGTCCCAGGAGGCAAATATCCCCTCACTAGCAGAGCTCTGTAAAAGTACAGCCCTTCTCTGGTCACAGAAAAGCAAACTAAAACAGACTATGCACACGTGGAGAAAACAGGAAGAAGGCTACACAATACCTCAGGGGGAGGGGGAGGAGTCACTCAGGCGGGAGGGGGAGGAGTCACTGGTTTCCTTCCTTTACACTCTACTGAAATGGCTCTTCTTCCTGACAAAATCCAAGGGCCTTTACTCAGTCCTCATCCTTCTTGACCTCTCTGCTGCTTTTGACACCGTTGACCACAATCTTCTCCTTGATACCCTGTCCTCACTTGGTTTTAAGGGCTCTGTACTATCCTGTCCTGATTCTCCTCTTATCTCTCCCATCATTCTTTCAGTGTTTGTTCTGGTGGATCCTCCTCTGCTGCTATCGCACTCTCAGTTGGTGAACCCCAAGGATCTGTCTTAGGTCCACTCCTTTTCTCTCTCTATACCCAGTCCTTTATTGTGCCCATCTCTTCTCATGGCTTTAGTACCATCTTTATGCTGATGACTTCCAGATCTTCCTTTCTACACCTGAAATCTCTCTGGCAATCCAGGCCCAGATCTCTGCTTTCCTTTCTGACATTGCTGCTTGGATGTCTCACCGCTGCTTGAAATTGAACATGGCCAAAACTGAGCTTCTTATTTTTCCCCCTAAAACCTCCTCTCCTCTTCCTCCTTTCTCAGTCTCTGTGGATAACTCTCTACTTCTTCCTGTTTCCTCGGCTCGCAACCTTGGGGTCATCTTTGACTCCTCTCTCCTCCACACACATCCATCTGATAACTAAGACCTGCCATTTCCTTATCTATAACATCAACAAAATCCGCCCATTCCTTTATGAACACATTACTAAAACACTTATCCACTCCTTAATCACCTCCCATCTTATCCCACCTCCTTAATCACCTACTATTCTAACCTACTCCTTGCTGGTCTCCCGCTGAACCTTCTCTCTCCCCTTCAGTCTGTTCATCACACTGCTGCACAGCTAATCTTCTGCCAGCCTCGTCATGCTGCTATTACCCCTCTTCTCAAGTCTCTTCATTGGCTTCCTATCTGTTTCCACATCCAATTCAAACTTTTCCTGCTGACCTATAAGTGCATTCACTCTGCAGCTCCTCACTACCTTTCCTCTTTTATCTCTCCCTACACCCCTCCTCGGGAACTCTGCTCTTCTAGCAAATCACTTCTATCTGTGCCCTTCTCTTCTACTGCTAACTCCAGACTTCGCTTCTTTCACCTTGCTGCTCCTTATGCCTGGAACAAACTACCCGAGTCTGTACATCAGACACCTTCTCTTGCCCTTTCCAGATCTAGGCTAAAAACTCACCTCTTTGCTGCCGCTTTCGGATCTTGACTCACCTGATCTCCTTTGTGTTTCCTTATCATTCCCCCTAGATGTATCCCTGCTGCTCTGTCTGTCTTGACTAGATTGTAAGCTCTGATGAGCGGGGACTGTCTCTCACATGTCTGTGCAGTGCTGCGTATGTCTTGTAGCGCTTTACAAATGCTCAGTAGTAGTAGTATTAGTAGGTTAGCGGTCCAATATTGCCGCTACCCGGTTAGGCTCTGCTGGTGAATCCCCTTGGTGCTTAATCTGGATATTCAATTCCTTTGCCGCGGTATTGAATATCCAGGTTTAGAGGTCAGTGCGCTGATGCGGCACATAGCCTGCCCAATTGAATATCGGGCCCTACAGGTTTAAGGTCAAGCTGGGACTTGTGGTCATGACGAGCATTCTGCAAGCATAAACATTCTGCCTCACAAGATGTAACCTTGAGTGCCTTCACTTATTCACCCCTGTGAACCTGTCAGCATATTCAGAGCTGTTCGCACACGCTAAATCTTTCCTTGAGACCCCGGCCCCCATTTGAGTTCCTTTCTACAGTCCTCCCTATGATTCTGTAAAGAATCACTACAAAAGGATGGTAGCTCAAACATGTGCAAGTCGAAACTAAGTCTTCTGCCACAGTGGGGAATGCCTTTGGCATTAGCGTGGAATATTCAACGGCACAAAATGGCTATGTGCTACTGAATATGCTTTCACTGTGAATAATGCAGGTCTTCTTTTTTTTTAAATTCTTTATTTTCGTTTTATAACAACAAAGGAAAGGAAGACATACAGCTAAAAGACAAATACATAACGTGTAATACATACACCAAAGTAACCCCCTACCACCCCCTCCCCCCTGCTTCTTCTCTAGAAACTAAGCATTCCCGAAGCGGGCGTGTACTTACATTATTGTATTACAAAAACCTAACGGTGATCTAAAACGTGATGAGTGCACATTATACAGGCAGGTTGGAGCAATGAGCAGATTGTACATAATCATTAAGCATCTGCCATTTAGACAAGCGAGAGTGAGTTTGGACATGGGGAATAGCTCTCCGAGGTATCTGCTCATATTTACTATATAAGCAGACAAGGTTCCACCATTCATTGACAGTAAGTCGAGAGCTATCCTTCCAATTCCTCGTGATTAAGCATATGGCTATACCTAGCATGAAATCAAGGAGAAAGCGACCCTTCTTAGGAAGAGAGGGGACCTCCGCCACAGAGCGGAGTCCCACGACCTTCCAAGAAAGAGGTTCCTGAAAGTGTAAGATAGATTGAATACGACCCCAGACCCGCCCCCAATAGACCTGCAGTTGAGGACATTCATAAATAACATGAGCAAAGGATCCCACAGCAGTATGGCAAGACCAACACAGGTCCCTAGCATTTGGGTTCAATTTGGCCATTTTTTCTGGGGTATAAAAGCATCTGTGTGCAAAGAAGAAGAGAGTTTGGGTAACAGAGGCAGACCGGGAAACCCGCACTACCTTACTCCAAAAAACGCTCCATTGCACAGGGGTTATAGTGGTTTGCAGTTCGCGCTCCCAGGCTTGTTGGGCTCTAAAAGTGTCCGTATCTGTACCCTGACAAAGTAGTTTATAGAAATTAGAGGCTACCCCATGTGTACTACTAATGGAGTGAACTATCTCTAATAGCCCATCCTCAGTAGGGGCAGAGGGCGGCATGATTCGAGCACTTTTGAGGCAGTGTTGAAGCTGCATCAATTGAAAGTAGTGTTTCGCTGGTAACGCGAATTCCTTTTGTAAATCCGAAAAGGTTTTCCAACGAGCTGCAGAGAAAAGCTGTTGGGGTGTCCAGATCCCTCTGGAGTACCAGGGTTTCCAGGCTAGTGTTCTATTTAGGACTTGAATTCTGGGGTTATTCCATAGCGGGAGTCCATCCTGAGGACATACATTCGGGCCCAGTGATAGAATGAGAGTGTTGAAGGCCGCAAGAGTATCGACAATCATTGGTGGATGGCGGGTGCCTACTTTATAGGACATACCAGGGAGATGGGTCAACGGAATTGGGCTACTAAGCTCCTCTTCTATGTCAAGCCAAACTGGTCGGCGGTCTGTTGAGGTATCTAGCCATCGGGCACCTTGCTTAAGTAGAAAGGCTTGATGATATCTAAGGAAATCAGGAAATCTGGTACCCCCTCGTTCCTTTGCAGACTGCAGTTTGTGTTTAGCTATCCTTGGTGGCTTGCCCTGCCAGAGATAACGGACGAGAAGGCCCTCAATATCTTTATAAGTATGTAGCGGAAGTAAGCATGGCAGCATTTCTAAAATGTAGTTCACTTTGGGGACTATCATCATTTTCACAGTGTCTAAGCGGCCCCACCATGTGAGAGATAAGGGAGACCAACGATTTGTGAGTTCACGGACTTTGGAGACTACCTCTTTGGCGTTAAAACTGATAGTGTCTTCTAAAGGAGAACAGTAATGGACCCCGAGATACTTCACCATACGGGATTGCCAGAGGAAGGGAAAGGCCTGCATGTCGGCCTCATGTACCCAGCGGTTCAGTGGGAATGCTACAGATTTGGTCCAGTTAATTTTATAGCCCGATAATTGTGAGTATCCGTCAATCAGATCCAAGACAGCTGGAACCGAATCGAGGGAAACGAAGAGCATAAGGTCATCTGCATATGCAGAGAGTTTGATCTCCCTATGATTAAAGGGGACACCTCGAATACGTGCAGACTGTCTAATAAGGAGGGCTAGGGGTTCAAGAGCGAGATCAAAAAGCATTGGTGATAGGGGGCAACCTTGACGCGTGCCTCTTTGGAGGTTAAATGGCTGAGATTTGATGGCATTTACACAAATACTGGCGACGGGTTGAGTGTACATGACTTGGAGATATCGGAGGAAGCCCTCTCCAAAGCCATACCATCAGAGAACTGCAAATAAGAAGGGCCATTCTAGACGATCAAAGGCTTTTTCGGCATCCAGGGAAAGACCCACCCATGGATGGTCGAGATTGGCAGCACTAGATAACACATGGCACAAGGTCCGAGCATTGTCAGCAGTTGATCTGCCGGGTATAAAACCGCATTGGTCGGGGTGAATTAGGGTAGCCATCAGGTCAGATAGCCGGGTGGCCAAGATCGTTGCGAAGATCTTATAGTCGGCATTAAGTAGGGAGATTGGACGGTAGTTGGCGGTCAGTAGCGGGTCTCTGCCTTCTTTCTCAAATACAACCACATTAGCTGCAGAAAAGGATCCCAAAGAGGATGTATCTACCGCAAGGGCAGTAAAATAGAGTTTTAAATAGGGAACTAAATCTGCACTGAACGTTCTGTAGAATTCGGTCTGGAGACCATCAGGCCCTGCGGCACGGCCCGAGGCTGTTCGTTTTAGGGCAGATTGGATCTCTGAAGTAGAGAATGGTTCATCCATCGCATCTCTATCATCTTCAGAGAGGGTCGGCCGCTGAATGCCAGAGAGCAATCGCTCGAATGTCTCTGACGAGAACTCACCTTCAGATTGATATAGGCGGGTATAGAAATCCCAAAAGAGCTCTACAATATCGGAGTCTGTGGTCACTATGCCCCCTCCCTGTGGAGCTCGAAGGGCCGCAACGCGTTTGGCTTCTTTTTGACCTTTCAAGGCATTGGCTAAGAGTCGACCGGCTCGGTTATTTTCGCGATAATATGTCCCTCGCTGAAGCTCAATACTCTTAGAAGCTGCAGTTGAGAGGATTGAATTATATTGAAAACGGAGACGCTGTAATCGAATTAATACACATGGGTCAGTGCGTGAAGTTAGAACTCGTTCGCCTGCTTTTATTTGTTGGTCTAGTATGAGCAGCTGCTGTTTACGTTGTTTCCGCAGGCGGATTTGATAGCTAGTGATCGTTGCCCGAATGGCCGCTTTGAAGCCCTCCCACCAAGCCCAATTCGCAGTATCTTGGGGTAGATTAAAATGGAAGTAATCCTGTATGGCTACTCGAATTTCTGACTGGAACTCTGGCTGAGTTAACAGGGCTCTATCAAAGAACCAGGCTCCCGAGTTTCCCTGGGGTGCAGTAGTGTGTAATTGAAAGGAAATGGCAGCATGATCTGAAATATGTTGGGAGTGAATCTTTGCAGTGTCCACCTGAGGGACTAACAGTTTTGAGATTAGAAAGAAGTCTATGCGAGACTGAGAATTATGAGGGGAGGAGAAGAAGGTGAAGTCAAGCTCATTGGGGTGTAGTAATCTCCATAGATCAACTAAAGCAAGATCCTTGATCAGGGAGGTAAGCGTAGCGTGACTCTTGGGGGGACCACTCGTCCTAGGCGGCTGTTTGTCAATCAGGGGATCAAGGACTAGATTGAAATCCCCCCCAATGATCAATGAAGTATTAGCAGAGGCCTGCGCAACCTGAGCAATGGTAGCAAAAAAGGCAGTGTCATCAGCATTAGGAGCATAAAGGCATATACATGTAACTTCTAGGCTACCTATCTTGAGGTGAACTCTAGCCCATCTACCTTCTGTATCTGAGCTAGTCGCAATAACAATAGCATGCAAGGATTTCCTAACCAGTATGGCATCCCCACATTTCTTAGAAACGGCTGGGGAATAAGCGGCCACCATGTAAGGTTTAATATTGAGTTTAAGAGTTTCCTTCGAATTTAAATGCGTTTCTTGGAGAAAAATCAGATCCGCTGCTTCCTGACTGAGGTAGCTTAGGATTTTCTTCCGTTTTATCGGATTATTGATGCCTTTTACGTTCAATGAAAAAATCTTACATGGTGCCATAAATCGGTAGTAGACATTTTAGGTAAGGGCGCTTGATAACATAGGACATAAGCAGAATCTGTACAACAATGTCATAATCACCGGGTATTCTGGCTAATACACCCCATATTGAAAAGTATGTACCAACGTATCTTAGAGAAGAAGCAAAACCCCCAAAGAATATGGCGACCATATGTCTGCGGGAGGAGGCCCTAGAGAGGAAATAGAAGACATGTAGAAAAGAAAAGAAACACCAGAGTCCATAATAACACTGTCTCTGATACTCATCGAGGCTACTGTGGGTAGATGGAGTCGGGTTACCGATACCATCAAGAGTAAGGCAACAGACTGCCAACGCCAGACTCTTTGCTAGGCTGCGGCAGATCCAATATGGCAGGTACAGCGGATAGAAGGAGACTTGCAGGAATATTCTGGAAGTCAGCGCATCAAGTCGGCTTCTTTGGAATCCAAAAACTCCGCTAGTAGATCAGGGTCCTCGAATGTTCTTGTCTGATTGTGAAGCGTGACTCGGAGCTTGGCCGGGTACATCAGGCCATAGCGTGTTTGAAGCTGTTGAAGCCTCGGCCGGAATTCCAGAAAGCGCTTTCGGCGGTCGACTGTGGGTTTAGACAAGTCGGGATAGAAGGAGATCTTGTGGCTCTCAAACTCCATATGGCCCTTTGCCCGAGAGGCACTTAGAATTTGCTCCACGTGTTGATATCTCAATAGTCGAAAGATGATGGGCCGCGGGGTCTTCCTGTTGAGCGTTATGCTTGTGGGTACACGATGAGCGCGATCAATCTCCAAATCTTTGGTAAAGGTGATTTGGAGCAAGGAAGGGAGGATTTTGCATAAAAACTCTTTCATGTCTCCCGATTCCGCTCCCTCCGGTATGCCCACGAGTCGTATGTTGTTGCGGCGCGCTCTATTATTGCCATCTTCCACCTCTTTCTGCAAGGCCCGCACCTGTCGTTCAACTTTGTCGAGTTTGGACAACCGGGCCGCATGGGAGTCCAATATGCCCTCCATTTTGTCCTGACGCGAAGAAAGCCCTTCTAGCTTGCTTTGCAGCACACCAAAATCGTCCCGCAGCGCTCGGAGTGCTTCACACCGTTTGCCTGCACAAGGTTTTTGACCCCTCTAATCTCTACGAGGATTTCCTGCTGCATTTCGGGGCCCTCGCACAAGGCAGGCCCCTTCTGCGGGGACGGAGGTTCGGTTTTGGAACGTTTGCCGTGAGAAGCCGCTGGAGACCCAAATTCCAGGCGCGTTGGTTTGGTCCCCGCCATCTCACCAATGTGCCCCGGCAAGATCAGAGTAGAGTTCCAAAAATGTGAGGTGTTAATTCAGGATTCTGAGTAGGCCTCTCGGGAGCCTCAGCGTTATGCGACCATCCCGCTGGACATCAGGCTCCGCCCCCCATAATGCAGGTCTTCTAACCATGTTAATTGTTTTGAATATGCCCCATGACGTTGACGTATAGTAACTTACATCTTTAATTAAGCATTGGAGGCCTATGAAATTCAAAGTGCCTGCTACTGACTGCATAACTGCTTTTCCATACAGACCCCATCCCTATACTTGAATTCGAGCTCCTATTACATAGACCCTTGAAAAGAGTTTGAAATTCTATTTTATATCCCATTATAACCCCATGAAATTAGCAGAGCAGTACTGACATAGTCAATGTGCTTCCATTTCAATGGCTTTAGGGTAGAGGGGAGATATTGATGTCCGCAGCGCACACAGATGCACCCTACAGCCCTCTCTCGTTATAGTTTACAGCACCAGGTTGAAATTAACTGTGCCATTTTTCATCTAAATATTGTTTCCTATTACTGAGGAGGCATGGTGGGCCCAGGGGCATAAGCATGAGAAATCTCTGGGACTCTCAGTGCGAGTAAATCAAAGGCAGTTTCCCTGTGGTGGTTTCTGCCGCATCAGCATATAGTGCTTACAGCTGAATGCAGTCAGTAAACCATCCATCAGCTTTCCATCTCTGCACCTCTGCCTTCGAGCAGTGCGAGAACAAGGTCCTCATGCTCCAGACTGACAGGTGGCAGAAAACAATTCCAGAGATCCCGACCACACAGAAAGATCCAGCATTTCATTATTTCGACTCAGAGAAGATATGTTACACAGTTCAATCTTTTCCTTATTTTGCTATGCTATTCAGATGAGAAGTCTCACACACTCGAGAACAAATCAAAAAGATTATCGCCTTCCATACAGGAGAGCTGGCAAAAAGATAGACCTAAAAATGTGTTTCTGTCATCGAAACTTAGAAAATGATAGCAGAAAAAGATCCCTCACCAGTCAAACCCCTTCTTTTTCTTCCGAGATCTTCAGTGGTTCTCCCAGGCTTACTTACATTCATAAGAATATAAGATAGAAACATAGAAATATGATAACAGAAAAAGACAACATGGCCTATCTAGTCTGTCCTTCCATAACAACTACAACAGTCCCCTTTTTACCTTTAGAGATCCTCTGTGTTTGTTCCCTGCTTTTTTTAATTCAGTTACTGTCCTCATCTCTACCACCTCCACTGGGAGACTATTCCACGGATCCACTACTCTTTCCATAAAGAAATATTTCCGCATATCACTCCTGAATCTATCTCCCTTCACCCTCATCCCATGTCCGCTCATAGCAGAACTTGTTTTCAATTGAAAGAGGCTCTCTCCCTGAACATTTATGCCACGGAGGTATTTAAACATCTCAATCATATCACCTCTATACCGCCTTTCCTCTAAGGTGTACCTATTAAGATCCTTCAGTCTGTCCTCATATGCTTTATAATGAAGACCACTAATCATTTTAGTAGCCAACCTCTGTACCGGCTCCATCCTGTTCACATCCTTTTGAAGGTGCGATCTCCAGAATTGCACACTATACTCCAAATGAGGTCGCACCAAAGACACATACAGAGGCATTATCACCTCCTTTTTTCTGCTAGCCATTCCTCTCCATATGCACCCAAGCATCCTTCTAGCTTTTGCCGTCGCCTTTTCTACCTGTTTAGCTACTTTAAGATCATCAGACACAACCACGCCTAGGTCCCGCTCTTCTTTAGTGGACAAAAGTACTTCACCCCTATACTATATTGCTCCCTTGGGTTGCTGCAGCCCAAATGCATGACCTTACATTTTTTAACATTAAATCCCAGCTGCCAAATTCTAGACCATTCTTCAAGCTTAGTTAGATCCCTCCTCATGGTATCTACCCCTTCCTGGGTGTCTACTCTATTGCAGGTTTTGGTATCATCCGCAAAGAGGCAAACCTTACCTGAAAGCCCTTCCGCTATATCACTAACAAAGATGTTAAAAAGAATCGGACCGAGGATAAATCCCTGGTGCACACCACTGATAACATCCTTCTCCTCAGAGTGAGCTCCATTTACTTGTACTCTTTGTCGCCTCCCACCCAACCAATTTCTAACACAAGCAGTAACTTTAGGGTCCATCCCTAGGGTGCTCAGTTTGTTTATAAGTCGCCAAAGAGGAACAGTGTCAAAGACTTTCCTGAAATCTAAATACACCACCATCTAGGGCTCTCCCTCGGTCCAACTCCCTGGTCACCCAATCAAAGAAATCAATCAGATTTGTCTGACAAGACCTGCCTCTGGTGAATCCATGCTGCCTCGTATCCTGTAATCTGCTGGACTCCAGAAACCTCACTATTTTCTCTTTCAGCAGTGTTTCCAATAATTTACTCACCACCAAAGTTAAACTAACCGGCCTGTAGTTTTCAACCACATCCTTACTTCCGCTTTTGTGTAAAGGCACCACATGAGCCTCTCTCCAGTCCTTTGGCACCACTCCCGACTCCAACAAGGCATTGAAAAGGTCAGTCAGTGGAGCTGCTAAAACGTCCCCAAGTTCACTTAGTATTCTCGGGTGTATCCCATCTGGTCCCATCACTTTGTCTACTTTAAGTTGAGCTAGTTTCTCATGAACACAGTCTTTTGAAAATTGTTCAAGATGTCCTTTTTCTTCTGTTCCTATTTGTGGGTGTTTTCTGAGGTCCTGCTCACTGGGTCACACTGGGTCAGATCTAAGATCCATCAAGCTCAGTAGCCTATTTCCAACAGTGGCCAATCCAGGTCACAAGTACTATACTTAGAAGGATCTCAAAAAGTAGTTAGATTTGATGCTAATTACCTCCAGGGATACACAGTGGTTTCCTCAGGTCTACCTTCATAACAGTCTATTGACGTTGTATCCAGGAACTTGTTCAAACCTTTTTTAAACCCAGCTATACTATGTTTTATTAACCATATCCTCCAGCAATGAGTTCCAAACCTTAACTATTTTTATTTATTTACATTCTCTTATATACCGCGCTATTCTGCATCAGTGTGATTTACATTGAACAAACTGAAATTACATTGAACAGGGCATTATAACTTGGAGATAACTATTTTACAGGGAACATGGGCTATGGAGGGTTAAGTGGCTTGCCCAAGACCACAAGGAGCACCTGTGTGACTAGAAACCCCAGTCCTTCCAGCCCAAGGTTGCTGTCCTCTAGTGGGATCTGAACCTCCGACCTTCCGGCCTGAAGTACCTGCCCCAACCACTAGGCCACTCCTCCACTCTTACTATACTCTAGTGCCCAGTTTGTGACGTTTTTCATCTTGATTAGATTGTAAGCTCTGATGAGCAGGGACTGTTTCTTACAGCTATATGTTCAGCGCAGCGTACATCTTGTAGTGCTATACAAATGATTAGTAGTAATGGTTTTTTGAGATGCAGGGCCCATAATTGCCCACAATGCTTAAGAAAATGTAGATTCTGTCCTTGTTTCTAGCACCTTCACTGGGAAGCTGTTCCACCTACTCATCAGTATGTCCTTAGATTACTCCGTATCTATTTTCTTTCACCTTCATCCATATTCAAAACATTATTTCTAGAGAATGAGGCTCATCTCCTCTGCAATTATGCCACAGAGGTGTGTCTCTACCATATCTCCCTTCTTCACCTTTTTCATTTTTCTATTTAGATCTTTTATGTTTATCCCCATATGCTTTATGACAAAGATCAGTGACCATTCTAGTAGCTGTCCTCTGTGCCCAATCCATCCTATTAATGTTCTTTTGAAGATCCGTCTCCAGAATTGTATCCAGTACTCCAAATGAGGTCTCACCAGAGACTTATACAAAGGCACTATCACCTCCTTCTTCCTGCTGGTCATTCCTCTCCCTAAGCATCCAAGCATCTTTGTTTTTACCTTCACCTTGTATGTCTGACAAATTTAAGATCACCTCAAATAATCACTCCCTAGGTCCTGCAATTCTTTCATACGCTGAAGTACCCTGTATGGTACCTCTCTCTTGTGTTTTTGCAGCCCAAATGCATGACTTTTCATTTTGAAGCGTTAAATCTCAGCTGCCAAATTCTTAACTATTCTTCAAACTTTGCTAGATCCCTCTTCATGTTATCTGTACCTTCCTGGGTGTCCAACCTGTTGCATATTTTGGTATCATCTGCAAAAAGCAAAGCTTTCGGAACAGACCTTCCACAATATCGCTTACAAAAATGTAAAGGACAAGACCAAGGACCAATCCTTGCTGCACACCACTGGTATCGCTCCTATCTTTTGAATGAATTCCATTTACTACTAACCTCTGCCATCTCCCACTCAATCGCTTTCTAACCAGTCACTTACATTAGGGTCCATCTGAAGGGCGCAAATCACCAATGAGAAACCATGTCAAAGGCATCTGTCACTCTCCACAATTCTCTGGTCACTTAGCCAGAACATTAATCAAATTCCTCTGACAAGACCTACCTCTAGTAAAGCCATGCTGTGTTGGATCCAGGGTGTAATGTTTAACACTCTGGACTCTAAATCCAGTGATATGAGTTCAAATCTCAGTGGAACCTGCTGACTCGTCTCTAGTGTCTGTTCTGGTGGATCCTCCTCTACTGCTATCCTGCTCTCGGTGCACCCCAAGGGTCTGTCTTGGATGCACTCCTTTTCTTTCTCTATACCCAGTCCCATGGTGCCCTCATCTTCTCCCATGGTTTTCGTTATAATCTATACGCTGATGACTCTCAGGTCTACATCTCTGCACCTGTGATCTTTCTGGCAATCCAGGCCAAGATCTCTGCCTTCCTGGATGTCTCACTGCCATTTGAAATTAAACATTGCCAAAACCGATCTTTTCCCCTAAACCCACATCCCCCCCCCCTTCCTCCATTCTTTATCTCTTTGGATAATACTCTACTGCTCCCTGTTTCCTCGGCTCGCAACCTTCAGATAATCTTTGACTCCTCCTTCTCCACACACATCCAACTGATAGCTAAAACCTGTCGTTTCTTTCTGAACACACTACTAAGACACTTATCCACACTTTAATCACCCCCTATCTAGACTATTGCAATCTCCTCCTTGCTGGTCTCCCTATGAATCATCTCTCTCCCCTTCAATCTGTTCAAAACACAACTGTGCTGCTAATCTTCCGCCAGCCTCTATCTGCTCATATAACCCCTCTTCTCAAGTCACTTCATTTTGCTCCCTATCTGTTTCCATATCCAATTCAAACTTCTAATGACCTATAAGTGCATTCACTCTGCAGCAAATCACTACTGTTCGCCTCTTATCTCTCCCTACACCACTCCTCGTAAGCTCCGCTTTTCTGGCAGATCCCTTCTATTTGTGCCCTTCTCTTCTACTGCCAACTCCCCTTCCACCTTCTTGCTCCTTATGCCTGAACAAACTACCCGAGTCTGTACATCAGGCTTCATCTCTGGCCCTTTTCAAATGCAGGCTGAAAACTCACCTCTTTGAGGCCTTTTTGGAACCTGATTTGCTTAGCCTCCTATGTGTTTCCTTACCATTCCTCCAGATATATCCTTATCCTCAGCTGTTGTGTTGTCTGTCTTGACTTGATTGTAAGCTGTGATGATCAGGGACCTTCTTTTACATGTGTTTGTATAGTGCTGCGTACGCCTTGTAGCTCTATATAAATGATCAGTAGTAGTCGTACTTGAATCCTGTAATTCCTTGGATTCCAGAAATCACACTATGTTTATGTTTATTGGGTTGCTTGATACACCACTCCTTCGTAACACAGGGCAGTGTACAGTTGCATAAAATATACAACAGTGGCCAAGGCCGAAAGGGAAAAGAACTACAGTATTTGACAAGAGCTGATGCAATTACACAGAGTGAGGAGAAATAGGCAGAGAGGCATGGAGCAGCAGGGAGTCAGGAGATAGTAGGAGGGAGATTAAAGGCTGAGCAGAAGAGGTGAATCTTTAAGAGATTCTTGAACTTGGGGAAAGAAGGTTCCTGGTGAAGAGCATTGGGGAGGGAACTCCATAGAGAGGGGCCCAGGAAGAAAAAGGTAGAGTGACAAGTGGACTGCAGGTGAGCATGTATTGGAGGAGGAAGTTTCAGATGGTTGACGTGGATCAAACGGAAACTGTGAATGGAAGTGTGGAATTGAAGTGAGTCTACTAAATATTGTGGGGTGATGGTGTATATGGCTCGGTGAGTCAGAATAAGAACCTTCTAGTGGATGTGATAATCAATTGGAAGCCGATGGAGCTGAATAAGAAGTGGTATAATATAGTCCTGACGAGTAGCATGGGTAATAGTCCAAGCTGCTGTATTCTGCAGTAATTGGAGACAGTAAAGTTGGGATTGAGCAATGCCTGCAAGGGCAAATTACAGAAGTCGAGGCGAGACATGACTAAGGAGAAAAGAAGAGTGGTCAGTGCTTGAGGAGACAAGAAGGGGCGGATAGCATGGAATCTGGTGGATGTAGAAGAAAGACTGGTGAGTAAGGAGTAAAATATGGTCATTGAAAAGAAAGAGCAGAGTCCAAAGTCATGCTGAGATAATGGAGAGAGGACACCAATGGGATTGTGAAATTAGAGAGAGCCGGGGCTGCTGAGGGACAGGGTCTGCAAACGTAAAACAAATTCCAGATTAAGGTGTAGACAGTTTGCAAAAAGCCAGTTGGAGACCTATGTTAGACAATCATTGAGGAGAGAGAGATCTGGCTGCTAGGGACTGGTATGATGAAGCAGGATTAGACCAGACTATTGTATAAGCAGAGTGAACGGGGCTAAGAATATATTGAACAGAAGAGGCGCAAGATGGAACCATGGGGTAATCCACAGCAGAGAGGAACAGGAGCAGAGGAGGTGCCACCTGAGAGTACAGAGAAAAAGCATGAGAAGAGAAAAGAGTGAAACCACTGAAAAACCATATCCCGAAACCAGCGTCGCATAGGCAAGAGTGAAGGATAGAGTTATTGACTAGGCCGAAAGATCGAGAGAAGCTGCTAAAGAAATGTTACCACAATCGTGTGCAATGTAAAATTCATTAAGAAATGAAAGTGTAATAGTTTCGCAACTATGGCCAGGGCAGAAACTGGACTGACAGGAATGGAGAAAATGCGTGGAGTCTAGATGTTGAGACAGTTGCGAAAAGACAGCTTTTCCCAAAATCTTTGAGAGGACTGACAGATTTGAGACCGGATGGTAACTGGCGGGATTAAGTGGGTCAAGAGATGGC
Source organism: Ichthyophis bannanicus (assembly GCA_033557465.1). Taxonomy (NCBI): domain Eukaryota; kingdom Metazoa; phylum Chordata; class Amphibia; order Gymnophiona; family Ichthyophiidae; genus Ichthyophis; species Ichthyophis bannanicus. The sequence continues at coordinate 958,289,266 of CM066035.1, forward strand.
TTCTTTAGAAGAGGACGGACCAGTCCCTGTTTCCAGGGAATAGAGAAAGTTCCAGAGGAGAGACTAGAATGAAGCATGGTAAGAATGAAGGGGGGAAGTGTAAGAGAAGGCTCGAGAAGCTAGGACAAAGGAATAGGATCAATCAGGCAGTAAGTCTTGCAAGATGAAGCGAGCAATTTGGAAAGTTCAGTGGCTGTAAGAGGACGAAATGTGGCCCTTATGTGGGAAAGAGAGGAGGAAGGGGGTGGGGAGGAAAGTGAAGGAGACCATAGAGGAGTAGGGCAAAGGTAAGTGATGAATGCAAATCATGAACTTTGGAGGCAAAGAATGAGGCCAATTGAGGACGATCAGGGGTAGCAGAGGAGGAGTAAGGCTTCATTGAGTGTCCCCTAGTTTTTCTAATTTATGAAAGAGTAAACAATCAATCAACGTCAATCCGTTCCACTCCATTCATTATTTTATAGACCTCTATCATATCTCCTCCTCAGTTGTCTCTTTTCCAAATTGAAGAGCCCTAACCTTTTAAGCCTTTCATCATAGGGATAGTCTTCCATCCTCTTTACAATTTTGGTGGCTCTTCTGTGTACCTTTTCTAATAACGCTATATCCTTTTTAAGATACGGCGACCAGAATTGCACACAATATTCAAGGTGCGGTCGCACCATGGAACGATACAGAGGTATTATAATATCCTTAGTTTTATTCTCCATTCCTTTCCTTATGATTCCCAGCATTCTATTTGCTTTCTTGGCTACCGCTGCACAGTGGACTGAACTTCTCAGTTCTTTCAGTACCCTCAAATTAAACCTGTCCAGCACCATTTCTCTATCAACCTTTAGTTTAGCTAGCTCAGCATAACCACAGTCTGCTGAAAATCGTCTGAATTCTACCTCACTCCCATTTCTATCGGAGTTTATTTTCTGAGGTCCCATTCCCTGCCCATTATCTGTGAACACAGAATAGAAATAGTGATTAAATGACTCCGCTTTATCCTCCTCAGCATCTATGTATTCCTCCCCTTCACCCAGGAGTCTCACAATATCATCTCTGCACTTCCTCCTGTCATTAACCTAAAAATGTCTTGGTCCCATATTTTACTGTATTTGCTGTTTTTTCTTCCATTTGTATCTTTGCTTTCCTGACTACTTTACTAGCTTCTCTTAGATTATCCAGATATTGTTGTTTATCTTCTTTCTGTGATCTCTTATAGCTTATGAAAGCTAACTTCTTTTTCTTTTCCTTTTCAGCTGCCATAGTGGCTCCTTTACTTTCTTTTTTTAACTTTCCTAGCAGAACAGTTGTTGCCTTTAAAATAACTTTCAGTTTTGCTCACTATTGTTCTCTTTTCCCCAAATGTTCTCATCCAGCTCATGATTCCTTGAAGTATTCCCTCATCTAGACAGTTTTCCCGAAGTCTGGGACCCTCTCTTTTGAATGAATCTTTTCCACCTGCATTCTGTTATTGAAGCACACCAACCCACTATCTAGGTTGATGAATGTTCTGAATTGTTGTATGCAAATCCTGCTATGGGAAATAACTGGGTCCATTTGTTCTGGCGTTAGTTACAGAAGCACCGTAGATACTTTTCCAAGATCTGGTTCCCACATTCTGTTTGCATATAGTAGTCTGAAGACAAATGGATCTGACTGTCCAGAAGCTTTATCACTTTTCTCTAGAATCATGCCGTGAACTGGGGACTCTGTGGAAAGACAGTTTATGAAGATGGACCACCTCTCGAACCAGCATGTTCATTATTCTGCATGCCAAAAGAAAGCCAGCAGCAGCAATGAGTGGATCATCTAGGAGAAAGAGTCCATGACTACCAGGATGGTAGCTGTTTCTCGTGGCATGAGTAAATCCATAATGAAGTCCAGGAAAATTCATTCCCAGGGTTCGATGATGTAGGCAGCAGTATTAACAGTCCTTCGGGGCTGTTCTGTGTAACCTTATTTCAGGCACACACTTCACAAGACATAGCGTATTCCTTAATAAATTGGCCCTGCCTTGGCCATTAGAAATCTCGGCCCACTAATTCTTTGGGCATACAAATTCCAGGGTAACCTGCTATTAAGGCATCTTGGCAGCTGAAAGCACTTCCAAGTATGCCTTGACCTTGGGTATTGTCATCAACCCCCCATTGTGGCCAGTTGCTGTAAGGGTAGGTTGAGCATATTATTATTTTCTGGGAGTAGAGGGCTCTTTTAAGGCCAAGGGTATCTTGGTCTTTGTAGTCCTGCTCCTTATGTGAATAAATTGTGTATGCCAAGTAGAGGGTAAATAAGGCTTTTATTTCCCTTTTAACGCAAAAGGTTCGCTGAGATACAGAAATACAGAAAGTTCTTTTTTTCAGGCTTCCACCACAACATAAGTAAAGAGGTAAACTGTTACAAACTTCACAGTTGCTTGTAGGATTTAACCACGGATTCTTTCAAACTTTAGAGCAAAACAAAGGAGTGAACATTCCTCTTTCATTCAGCACAAACATGAGTATTCTCAAAGCAATGTCTGTATAACTCACAGTTCAGGGAGTGATTCAAAACTGCCCGCAATACAAATGGAGCAATCCATTAATTCGTCTTGAGATAAGTGTAATACCTGTAATAATGTAAACTAACTCATAAAGTTCTGAATCAATTGTATTGATATTTGATTTGTTATAATGTAAAATGTTCCTAGTTCTTAAAGTTCAATGTATCTGTTCTGTTTGTTATTATGTAAACCGCTGCTGATCCTTGGAAGCAGCGGTATATAAAAGCTGTCCAAATAAATAAATAAATAAATAAATAAAGGGAATAGGGTCCTCAAGCGCTATCTGCATGGGCTCTGAGTCATTGTTATCTCCCTCTGAATTGGAGCTTTCCCTGGCCGCTATAGTTTGCCAGTCACTGTTTGTTCCCTTGTTTCCAGTAAGGCTGTTCTAGGGCTCTCAAATAAGCATGGCTTGTTCCTATGCCCTTACGTCCTAGCTTATAAAAATCTGGCCTGCTTCTTTTCCTTTCAAACTTGATATCTGCTTTACAAGAGCTTCTAGGAGCTGAGCTTCTCTTTATGAATAAAATGTCACCATACCTTGGCTTCCTATAGCTGGTATAACTGGAGTTTTCCTTCTCAGGCACTTCTCTCAGGACACAGTCTCTTTGGCAGACTTTCTCTTGGAAGCTTCTAGGCACTGCTTGACCTTCCTGTAGCCTAGGAAAACCTGGTGAGGAATCCAGACTTCCTTGCTTCCTGGTATAGTAACTCTGCTATCAGTACCTTTCCTTTTGGAGCCTTTCAATCCTGTTTCAGGGTGTTCTGGTGAGCGTAGGCCTCTCCCCAGGTATGGCTCTCTCCTTCTGAGCTCTTTACCTCTGAGGTCTCCTGCTACCAAGTCTTGCTCCGGACTGACTCTTCACTGTCTGTCTTTCTCTCTGGCTCTTTCTGCTCCTCTTCCAGCTCCTGCTGTCCTTGTCGTGCTGCTTGTCTTGGCTGCACTGCTTGACCTGGCTGGGCTGCTGTTCCTGGCTGTCTCAGCTCCCTTCTCCTCCTTCTCTCCTCTCCTGCACTAGCTTTCTGCTTATAAAGGCATTCCACGTTTGATTTCCCCGGGCTACTTTTTAGGTGCAGCTGATTAACTTCTGCAGAATCATCAGCCGGGTGTGTTAACTCAGCCTCTGTAAGTTTTCGCCTGCTCCCTCTAGCTGCGCTGCAGGGCAATTGCATCTTTTGCACATCATTTGTTTTGTGAAAGACAGCGTTTTTTTCTAAGTCTTCACTTTCATTAGTATCCGCTCTATGACAGTATATAAAACTTGTCTCTCTTGTACAGGAATCCTTGATGTCAACTTCAAAGCTTCTCCTCTGATCCTATTATTCACAGGGCAGTTTCTCCAAATGGGTTAGTTTTGTTCATCCAAAATAATTGTAATTTCAACATAGTGATGACTTTATCAACAATATATCGTCATGTTCACCAAAAAGATTTTTATATATATAAAAGGGGAAAAGACCTCAATTTGACTCTTGGTCCAAACCTGGATCCATATTTTTTTTTATAAACTTTATTTATAAACACCGTTAAACAAGCAAATAGTAACAACAATAAGCAGACTCCGAGCGGGGGTTGTTTCTGATCCCCAACTCAGAGTACAATCAAGCATACAGGTGCAATTTTCAAATTATATCCACCCCCACCTACTCCCACCCACCTCCCCCCTTCCCCTCCCCCCCCCCCCCCCATAGTCACCATCCACTCTCACAGTAGAATAATTCCCGGGAACTCCACACAGATCCACTAAATCCAGTCTCACTCTATATATTCCATTAAAGACCCATTTGCGAATACCTGGACTCAGGATTTGAATATAAGGGTCCCATAGCCTCTGAAAGGCCGGCCATCGTCGAATGCTACCCCGGGCACACCTACACTCTAGTAGCATCAATTGATGAAAAGTATTTCGCCACTCCCAGAAGGAGGGTGGATGTCTTTCCCTCCACCCACGCAGAAAGGGTCCCTTACCCACCAGACATGCCTTACGCACCAGTAAACGTTCCCATTTCCCCTTGGGCTGTGTAGGGCGTAAGTCATCCAGCACCACTAGGGAACTATCCCAACACACCTGTTGCCCCAGCAGTCCAGCCAGAAAGGAACAAATTTTTGCCCAATAGGGACGTATGAGTCGACACCCCCACCACATATGCAATAAAGTCGCTAGAGGCTCGAAACACTTTGGGCAGCACCCATCTGACGTGATATGACAGCGGAAGGCCCGTCGAGGGGAAATATGTACCCTAGTTATGCATTTAAATTGTATTTCCCTCCAACAGACCCCCACCGCCAAATCTACTATGTGACGTAGGGCTCTTAGAACCATACCGGGAGGGATCTCGCACCCCATTTCCACTGCCCAGGCCTGTTCCACACTACGGTAATCGGATGCCGGCCTATATTGAGCCACCCGGTTTCTCAGCACTCTTATAGATGGCGAGTCTTCACCCCCCAGCTCAAAAAACTCGATAATCTGCGCCGAGCGCTCTGCCCGAAGTTCCATTTCCGGTAACGAGGCTATATAGTGAGAAATCTGCAGGTAAGCAAAGAAATGACCAGGCCTCAACTCATATTCTCCATGCAAGGACTGGAACTGCTTACATTTCCCCAGGGGTCCAACCACATGGCCTACATTACAGATTCCTTTCTGGGCCCATTCACGAAACAGACCGGTATCGGTCCCTGGGGTAAATTGCGCGTTGCCTTGAATCGGCAGCCAGCTCGAGACCCTCCAATTCCTGCCCCAATACACGTTCAATTGCTTCCAGGTTTGCCGTACCGAGCCCAGCAACACACTGTCCCCGACTTTACCCCAGCTCAGCCTGTTTTCTTGATGCAAAAAAGCCAACAAGGTATTTGGCGTAGCGAGCTCCTCCTCGAAGGCCCTTGGAGTGTATACTTCGGTTCCACCCAGCCAGTCCCCCAGGTGTCGCGACTGGCAGGCCAGGGCATAAGCCTCTAGATCCGGAAGCCCCAGCCCTCCCTGTTTCCATTTACCCACCAGCCTGCCATAGGGAATACGCGCTCTCTTTCCTTTCCACAAAAAACCCCGAATTACGCCTTCTAACCACCGAAGATCGCCTCTCAACAACCAAACAGGGAGAGTCTGCATCCAGTAGAGTATCCTCGGCAAAATAACCATCTTGATTGCCGCTATTCTCCCCGACAAGGATAAGGGGAGGGATCTCCACGCCAGCAGTTGCTCCCGCAGCCTGCCCATCTAAGTTACATCGGTAGAGCCGGGAAGGCTGACTAGTCAGCCGAATGCCTGGATCCATATTTTAATAGAACAAGGGCACAAATCCATCACTATACTTTGGGCAAACCAGCTCACTCGATTAATATTCCTCACAGGGAATAAAACTTAAACTTAAACGCTATGGGCCCAATATTTGAAAGGCATTTACACAGTTTACAGCCCAGTAAACTCTGTAAATGCCTTAACTGGGAATATTCAATGGCACCTACAGGGTTACTGCCATTGAATGTTCCTGACTATATCCCCTACGCACCACAATGCTCTCCGGGTAGCATCGGGGCATGTTGAGGAGCAGAGACGGGGAGTCCCAATAACCGGGTAGCGGCGATATTGGGCCACTACCCGGTTATCCCTCTATGGCTAAAACTAGGTGAACTTTTGGCTCGCCTAGTTCTAGCCGTGGCTGCTAACCGGGTAGCAGTCCAATATCGCCACTATCCAGTTAGTCTTTGCTGCTTATTCCACATGTCACCTAACCCAAATATTCAGCGCCATCGCCGTGACATTGACTATCCGGGTTTAGAGGTCAGCAGGCAGGACTGTGCGACGACACGGCACATAGCCCATCCAACAGAATATCAGGCCCTTCAACGGTGCAATCTGACATCATTCTACCGGAAACCCTCCATCCCTCCCTTATAGTTACAAAAATTGATAAATGAAAACATGAAGTTCTCAATCAAGATCTTAATATCAATTTCTGTATAAAAAAATTTCTAGCAAAAGAACATTGAATCTGTGGCAGCATTTAACCCATCCGGGTGCACTCTGGGTAGCGAAAAAAATCTATCTGGACTCCAACTGTAATAGATGTTTCTTCCTATCGCCTTCCCGAATAGAAGGAGGAATATGATCAACAGCAATCACTTTAATAGCCTCAAATTGGTGTGTTTGTTCCATACAGTGCAACACCATTGGAGCTGCTTTTTTTATGTTGTAAACTACATCGATGCTCATTAATCCGGACTTTCAATGGTCTGGTGGTCTTACCTATATATAATTTAGAACAAGGGCAACTTATATAATAAATCACAAAGTACATCGAACAGGTGGGAAAGAGGCTCTCTCCCTGAACATTCATGCCACGGAGGTATTTAAACATCTCAATCATATCACCTCTATCCCGCCTTTCCTCTAAGGTGTACATATTAAGATCCTTAAGTCTGTCCTCATATGCTTTATAATGAAGCCCACTAATCATTTTAGTAGCCACCCTCTGCACCGACTCCATCCTGTTCACATCCTTTTGAAGGTGCGGTCTCCAGAATTGCACACTATACTCCAAATGAGGTCACACCAAAGACTTATACAGAGGCATTATCACCTCCTTTTTTCTGCTAGCCATTCCTCTCCGTATGCACCCAAGCATCCTTCTAGCTTTTGCCATCGCCTTTTTTACCTGTTTAGCTACTTTAAGATCATCAGACACAACCACACCTAGGTCCCGCTCTTCTTTAGTGGACAAAAGTACTTCACCCCCTATACTATATTGCTCCCTTGGATTGCTGCAGCCCAAATGCATGACCTTACATTTTTTAACATTAAATCCCAGCTGCCAAATTCTAGACCATTCTTCAAGCTTAGCTAGATCCCTCCTCATGTTATCTACACCTTCCTGGGTGTCTACTCTATTGCAGATTTTGGTATCATCCCCAAAGAGGCAAACCTTACCTGAAAGCCCTTACGCTATATCACTAACAAAGTTGTTAAAAACTGTGCCTAGTTCGTGGATCAACAAAGTGATCAGTCTCCTCCATATTTTCACAGGATTTGCAATTCCCACACCTGAAGTATCCAGGTACCTCAATGGGTTCTTCAAACTTATATTGAATATCCAATGGACTCAATAGTTCTTTTAAATTTGGGATTCGTTCAGGGAAACATTGAAGTAATTGCAAGAGGGGCCAATGTTTTTTAATGATTTTGGCGACATTATGAGCAGTAGATGAATATCATAAGACACAAGTCATAAAATCATCTACTTTGTTAGTAAATCTCGTTTAAGATGTCAGAAGTGCCTTCCTATCATTGTACAATGCACTTTCGTAAACCTTCTTCACTGTAGCTTTAGGGTAACCTCTACATAATAATTTAGCACCCATTTGATGTCCCTGGATGTTATATTCAGTGGTAAAAGAGCAGATCTAAAGATAGTGAAGCATCTGCGAATATGACAGACTGTCTTTAAGGTGCTTCTCATACTGTAACAGAGAGTAGATTTGGTATAAACCGATGTTTGAAAACCCAACTCCATTTGTTCCACAAAAACATCTAAAAAATGAATCTCATCGCAGCTAGATGACATTTCAAACTGTAAATGGTTATTGCAGCCATTTAACCAGGTAAGGAACTGATTAAGTGCCTCCACTGGACCTTGCCGCAAGACAAAGATATCAACTATGTATTTTTTCCACAGGAAAACTGATGAACTATATATAGGTATTGATATAAACTGTTCCTCAAATGTTGCCATGTACAAATTTGCTAAAGAGGGGGCAAAAGATGCCCCCATTGCCATACCAGAAATTAGAAGATAAAATTGCTTTTGAAAAACAAAATAATGACGTTTCAAGACAATCTCTATAAGTTGTTTAAGAAAATTTGACACAACTGTGTGAGGTTTACTACGGGTTTCCAGAGCATCAAATAGAATAGCTATAGCATCATCATGAGGTATAATGGCAGAAAGGGATCAGACATACAGGGTTGTTGTTCTTGTTAAGTGCCGTCGAGTCGGAGTCGACTCATGGTGACCCTCTGGATAGCTATCCTAAATTGTGTTCGGTCTTGAGTCAAGCGGCTCATTGTTGACAGACTGGTACACGTAGCTACTGTTATTGTATCGATCCATCTCATTATTGGCCTTCCTCTTTTGTGTTTGCCTTCTATCTTGCCAAGCATGATGTCTTTCTCTAATGATCTCTCTCTTCGCATGATGTGTCCAAAGTATGAAAGTCGAAGTCTTGTCATCTGAGCTTCTAAAGAAAGCTTAAGTTTGATCTCCTCTAGTACCGACTGGTTTGTTCTTCGAGCAGTCCATGGTATACACAGTATTCGCCGCCAGCACCATAATTCAAAGGCATCAATTTTCTTCCTGTCTATCTTTTTCACTGTCCAGCTTTCACATCCATATGATGTTATTGAAAATACCATGGTTTGAACAAGTCAAATCTTTGTACATCTCTGCTCTTGAGAATCTTATCTAGGTCTTTCATAGCCATTCTGCCAAGAGCAATGCGTCATCTGATTTCTTGACTGCTTGTTGCTTCTTTATTGATAGTTGATCCAAGTAAGTTAAAGTTGCTCACGATTTCAATTTCTTCTCTTTCAACGATAAACCTGTTGATTATGCCAGTTGTCATGATCTTTGTCTTCTTTACATTAAGGTGCAGGCCCATTTTGAGACTATGTTCTTTGATTGTGAGAAGCAAATGTTTCAGATCATCTTCACTTTCAGTCAGTAATGTGGTATCATCAGCATAGCGAAGGTTGTTGATGAGTCTTCCACCAATCTTCACACCTCTGTTGTCTTCATACAATCCTGCTTCTCTGATGATTTGTTCTGCATATAAATTAAATAGGTAGGGGGAAAGTATGCAGCCTTGTCTTACACCTTTGCTTATTTTAAACCATTCTGTTTCTCCTTGATCCGTTCGAACTGTGGCTTCTTGATCAATGTACAGATTGTGCAAGAGTATGATCAGATGTTCGGAGTGGAGGAGTGGCCTAGTGGTTGGGGCAAGGTACTTCGGGCCGGAAGGTCGGGGGTTCAAATCCCACTAGAGGACAGCAACCTTGGGCCGGAAGGACTGGGGTTTCTAGTCCCACAGGTGCTCCTTGTGGTCTTGGGCAAGCCACTTAACCCTCCATAGCACATGTTCCCTGTAAAATAGTTCTCTGTGTGCTGTGCTTTCCTGTCTAATCAATGTGTTTATACCTCAAAAACTTTCCTGTCATGATTTGACAATTTCCAATCTGTAATCAAAAAACCGCTGCTGATCGCTGGAAGTAGCGGTATACAAAATAAATAAAAATAAATACCCATGCTTCTTAATGTGGCCCAGAGTTTCTCATGGTTTACACAGTCAAAAGCCTTGCTATAGTCGATAAAGCACAAATAGATATCCTTTTGGTATTCTTTAGTCTTTTCAAGGATCCATCTCACATCCGCAATGATGTCTCTCGTGCCTCGCCCTTTCCTGAACCCTGCTTGCACTTCAGGTAGTTCTTGTTCCAGGCATGGTTGTAGTCTCTTTTGAATAATCTTCAGGAGAATCTTGCTGGCATGTGGGATCAGAGCGATTGTGCGATAATTTCCACAGTCAGTTGGATCACCTTTCTTTAGTATTGGTATAAACACAGATCTTTTCCAGTCAGTTGGCCATGATGTTGTCTTCCATATTTCTTGGCAGAGCCTTGTAAGTACAGTAACAGCTGCATCAGATTGCTGTAATACTTCTATGGGAATGCTATCAATGCCTGGTGCTTAGTTCTTTGATAAGGCTTTCAATGCTGCTTTAACTTCTTCTTTTATCACCAATGGTTCCCGATCATACGGTACAGGTTGAAACGGCTGTTGGTCCACTTGATCTTTATCATTTAAAAACTCTGTATATTCCTTCCACCTTTCGGCTTTCCTAAAGCTACGAGAGTTAAAGAAAAAGTTCCAGCCTCGAATTGGAATGTTACATACAGGGTAACTATCATGAAATTCCCCCCAGAGTCAGAAAATGCCACTGAATCCAATATACTAAGAAAATGGGAAGTGTCCTTTAGATAAGAAGGAATCTCCCCTACCAATGGTTCCAGGAATTTATCTACGTAGATACAAAGACGCTGTAGTAGGGAATCTGAAGATGACACAATCTCAGCGATTTGTGAACCGGATAAGAACATAAGATATGCCATACTGGGTCAGACCAAGGTCCATCAAGCCCAGTATCCTGTTTCCAACAGTGGCCGATATAGGTCACAGTACCTATCAGTTTCCCCAAAAGACACAGGTTCCACAATGCTTGTATTGGGGCTAGCAGTGGATTTCCCGGGTCCCCTTTAATAATGGTTTATGGACCTTTCCTCCAGGATCTTTTTCAAACCCCTTTTAAAACCGACTACACTACCAGCTTTTACTACATCCTCTGATAACAAATTCCAGAATTTGATTACACGTTGAGTGAAAAAATATTTTCTCTTATTAGTATTAAATAGGTTACACTGTAGCTTCCTTGCATGTCCCCTAGTCTTTCTATATTTTGATGACATAAACAATCAATCTACATTTACCTGTTCCACTCCATTCATTAATTTATAGACCTCTATCGTATCTCCCCTCAGCCGTCTCTTTTCCAAGTTGAAGGGCTCTAACCGTTTTAGCCTCTCTTCATAGGGGTATCCTTCCATCCCCTTTACCATTTTGGTGGCTCTTCTCTGTACCTTTTCTAATAACTCTATATCCTTTTTAAGGTACGGTGACCAGAATTGCACACAATATTCAAGGTGCGGTCGCACCATGGAACAACACAGAGGCATAATATTTTTATTTTTTTTTAACAATTTTTATATACCGCTTTATCATAAAATCAAAGTGGTTTACATTAAAACTCACACAATTAGAGTTCTTATTATGGAACTCAGGGAGGGGTGTCATGCAGGGGATGCTCTGAAGTATAACTTATTTACAACGGAACATATGTTCAAACAGTAGGTGGTGGAAGTCCAGTGAAGAGGAGGGGTTTTAGTTGTTTTCTGAAGTCTTTCATGTCAATGGTGGACCTTAATTTCTCAGGGAGAGAGTTCCAGATGGCAGGGGTGACAAGAGAGAATGCTCTTCTCGTGGTAGATTCATTGGCCTTTATGTATGAGCAGGGTAATGGAATAGTATCAATGGTGCTCTGTCTCCTTGGTCTGTAACTGGGTTTGGTGCAAAACATCTCCTCTAGAACTCCAATTGACATGATATTTCTAATTTTGAAAATGGTCAGAGCAGATTTGCTTATTTCATCCGGTGATGATTCTAGCAGCCATATTTTGGACCAGTTTGGTATTTTGGACATATTTTGGTCATGTAGCTTGCTTTGGAAGTCCTTGATAAAGGGAGCTGCAGTAGTCTAGTATTGGTGTTATAATGGCTTGACAGACTGATCAGAATTGGTCTTGGTTGAGGAGGGGTTTGAGTCTTCGAATGGTGGAAAGCTTGTATAAGGCATTCCTAGTGGTTCTATTGATGTGTGGTTGTAAGCTTCGGTGGCGGTCGAGGGTTACTCCAAGGTATCGAACTTCACCCTTTATTGGACTGACAGTGTCTGCCACATTGATTTTGAAGTAGAGAGGATGGAGGAAGTATTCCGAGTGACGATTAGTGCCTCTGATTTTTTCATGTTTATATATAAGTTGTTGTTGGAAAGCCAGATGGCTTTCCAACAACAACTTATATTACCATGGATGTTCACCATCAGCGGTCTGTGAGTAAGGGTTTAGGAATCTGTCATTTAAATTATTGTTAAAATCGTTGTAGTCTATCTAATTTTCTATTACTAGTCGCATAGTACTGAGTAATTATAGTGATTTCATGGGATTTTGTATAAGAACATAAGATATGCCATACTGGGTTAGACCAAGGTCCATCAAGCCCAGTATTCTGTTTCCAACAGTGGCCAATCTAGGTCATATGTACCTAGCAGTTTCCCCAAGGGACACAGGTTCCACAATGCTTGTATTGGTTCAAGCATTGATATCCTGGGTCCCTTCTTAATAATGGTTTATGGACCTTTCCTCCAGGAACTTGTCCAAACCTTTTTTAAACCCAGCTACACTAACAGCCTTTACTACATCCTCCGGTAAGAAATTCCAGAGCTTGATTACACGTTGAGTGAAAAAATATTTTCTTTTATTAGTCTTAAATGGTTTACCCTGTAGCTTCATTGCATGTCCCCTAGTCTTTCTATATTCTGATAAGGTAAACAATCAATCTACGTTTACCCTTTCCACTCCGTTCATTAATTTATAGACTTCTATCATATCTCCCCTCAGCCGTCTCTTTTCCAGGTTAAAGATCCCTAACCTTTTTAGCCTTTCTTCATAGGAGTATCCTTCCATCCCCTTTACCATTTTGGTGGCTCTTCTCTGAACCTTTTCTAAAATTGCTATATCCTTTTTAAGATACGGCGACCAGAATTGCACACAATATACAAGGTGCGGTCTCACCATGGAACGATATAGAGGCATTATAATATCTTTTGTTTTATTTTCCATTCCTTTCCTTATCATACCTAGCATTCTATTTGCTCTCTTGGCCGCCGTTGCACACTGGGCCGAGGGTTTTAACATGGTATCCACAATGACGCCTAAATCTTTTTCCTGGGTGGTAGTTCCTAATGTGGAACCTTGCATCGTGTAACCATAGTTTGGGTTGTTCTTCCCTAGGTGCATAACCTTGCACTTGTCCACATTAAATTTCATCTGCCATTTTGATGCCCAGTCTTCCAATTTATCAAGATCCTCTTGCAATTTTCCACAATCCTCATGGGTTTTAACAACTTTAAATAGTTTTGTGTCATCTGCAAATTTGATAACCTCACTAGTTATTCCACTTTCCAGGTCATTTATGAATATGTCAAAAAGCAGCGGACCCACCACAGATCCCTGGGGTACACCACTATTCACCTTTCTCCATTGGGAAAATTGGCCATTTAGCCCTACCCTCTGCTTTCTATCTTTTAACCAGTTCCTGATCCACAATAGTACACTGCCTCCTATCCCATGACTCTTTTGTTTTTCCAAAAGTCTCTCATGAGGGACCTTGTCAAAGGCTTTCTGAAAGTCCAGATACACAATATCAACCGACTCACCTTTGTCCACCTGATTATTCACTCCTTCAAAAAAAACATAACAGATTTGTAAGACAAGATCTTCCTTGTCTAAGGCCATGTTGGCTGTCTCCCATTAGGTCATGACTATCTACATGCTGAGTAATTTTATTCTTTATGATGGTTTCTACCATTTTTCCCGGTACTGACATCAGGCTCACTGGTCTGTAGTTTCTTGGATCACCCCTGGAACCCTTTTTAAAAATTGGTGTTACATTGGCGATCCTCCAATCTTCAGGTATGAGAGATGATTTTAATGATAGTTCACAGATTACTAATAGCAGGTCTGCAATCTCATATTTCAGTTCTTTCAACACCCTTGGATGTATACCATCTGGCCCAGGTGATTTGCTACTCTTCAGTTTATCTAATAGTTGTAATACATCTTCCCGATGTATCAATATTTCCTTCAATTCTTCCGCACCTTTAAATACCACTTCAGTCATGGGTAACATCCCTACATCTTCCTCAGTAAAGACTGAAGCAAAGAATTCATTCAGTCTCTCTGCTATCGCCTTGTCGCCTCTTAGTGCTCCTTTAACCCCTTTATCATCTAATGGACCAACTTACTCTCTCACAGGTTTTTTGCTACGAATGTACTTGAAAAGGTCTTTACTTCGCGTTTTTGCTTCCGCAGCAAGCTTCTTCGCAAATTCTCCCTTTGCCTGCCTTATCAATGCCTTGCATTTGACTTGCCAGTGCTTGTGCTGTTTCCAGGTTTCGTCTTTTGGCTCTTTTTTCCATTTCCTGAAAGATGCTTTTTTGGCAACAACAGCCTCTCTGACCTCACCTTTAAACCATGCTGGCAGTTTTTTGGACTTCCTTCCACTTTTCTTAAAGCGTGGAATACAGCTGGTCTGGGCTTCCAAGATAGTATTTTTCAACAACTGATGTACGTCTTTAACCTTTGCAACTGCTCCTTTTAGTTTTTTCTTTACTGTTTTCCTCATTTTATCATAGTCTTCCTTTCGAAAGTTAAACGGTAGTACTGTGGATTTCCTTACTATCCCTCCTCCACTAATTAAATCAAAGGCGATCATGCTATGATCACTATTGCCAAGTGGCCCCAAAAACCTTATCTCTTGTGATCAACTTATGTCCGCAGTAAACTGTATCAGTTATTTAGTAGTTAATTGGAGTGAGATTTTTTGAAAACAGATATCATGGATTATCCCTTTCGTTATAGTATATGAAGTATCTAATGATGACTTTTGGATATCTTGTTTCTTCAATTATCCAGCTACACTCCGAGGGCAGCTTTGTGGCAAAAGGTAGCTACATCAGGTGTGTTATCAGTTATCAGAACAAAGCAATAGTGTAGTCTCAAAAACGATAAACAAACTATACAGCTAGTATACTGCGCTTAACTTTCTAGTGTCCACCATCCACCTAAAAGAACACTCGGCCTAAGACTGCCCAACAAAGATCTTTGTTTCTGCTACGTAGGGTTTCCTCAGGGGCATACAAGGGAGAAACAAAGATCTTTGTTGGGCAGTCTTAGCCCAAGTGGTCATCTAGGTGGATGGTGGACACTAGAAAGATAAGTGTAGTATACTAGCTGAATAATTTGTCTATCGTTTTTGAGACTAGCTTGTTGCTCTGTTCTGTTCTAGGATGCTGCCATACTTGTTGGGCTGACTCTATGTAAGCGGCTTTCAGCTGTGACAGTGGAGAGTGAAGTGTTCCTTATACCATATGCGGTTGTTGGAATTAAGGAAAGAGTGAAATGTTCATTATACCATATGCGGTTGTTGGAATTAAGGAAAGAGTGAAATGTTCATTATACCATATGCAGTTGTTGGAATCAAGGGAATGTGGATGCCTTTTTATAAATTAAGATTATGAATACATTTATATTCTATAAATTAAATTTAAAAAGTACTTTTTTGATGTATTGGGTTGATATGTACAATCTGCTCAATTTAATATATTAGGGGAGTGCTTTTTGAAGACCAGTGATGTGTGAGATGAGATTTCCCCTATGGTAATTCATTTTGCCACATAGAGGGAGCACTGGTCATACTGGGATCTTTTTTCTCCCCTTTTAGCAATTGTATTTGGCATTTGAAATGTTCACCAGTTTCCGTGAGTGTTTTCATGTATTTTGTATCCACTTGGGGTTAAGTGAAGGTTAGTTTTGCAGATGACAGTCGTTAACCTCACTTCTAAGCCAGGGTATGTGGAGTATGATTTACTAGCAATTAGACTTCTGTGCTGGTGGATCAAAGAGAAGTCTATTTGAAGCCTTTATTGTTCTTGTCTGGATAAAAGAGATGAGGTTCTCTTAAAATAATTTTTAAAAATTTATGAAAAAGATTATTATGTTTAATAAATTGCCTTTTAAGTGATTTTTCTGACCATTGAGGATTTGTGCCCTTGTTCTATTAAAATATGGATCCAGTTTTGGACCAAGGGACAAACTAAGGTCTTTCCCCTTTTATATATAAATTGTTTGTGAAATTATATTTTTGGATTGAGGTATGATTTTGTGGGGCTTGATTTTAATGAGATTCCAGGGACACCTGGCCGTTACTTTGGATGTGGAAATGGTTATATCATAGTGGGTTTCGTGGTGTATGATTAGGATGAGAGTTGAGCTGAAAACTAAGGATGCTGTGTGTATAATAAGGTATGAGATGTATAGAACACTTACTAAGAACACTGTAGTGGCCATGATTGATTCAGTAGGGATTCCAAGTGTAATTCCAGAATTTGGGCAAAGGATGGTATTTCTTATATTATCTCTGTAGGCTGACAGATAGAGCGAATGCTGTGTGTGCTTTCATCTCATTGATCTAGAGTTTCATGGATAGAGCTATTGAGGAGACAAATCTTGCTCATGTAGTGTGTGAGGCTTGAGTGTGATCATTGTAGAACATACGCCAGGCGCCTTCTCTGGCCCTTTTCAAATCCAGGCTGAAAACTCACCTCTTTGCTGCCGCTTTTGGATCTTGACTCACCTGATCTCCTTTGTGTTTCCTTATCATGCCCCCTAGATGTATCCCACCCATGTCAACACCTACTGTGTTGTCTGTCTTGACTAGATTGTAAGCTTTGATGAACAGGGACAGTCTCTTACATGTGTCTGTGCAGCGCTGCGTACGTCTTGTAGCGCTATATAAATGCTCAGTAGTAGCAGTAGTAGTAATAGTAGTATAGCAGGCTCTGTTACGTTGAGGTCTTGCTTTTTCTGAATTACTGAGAAGGTTGGACATTAACCTGTAGGATTGCAGTATCATCGACGGATTATGCCTATGTGATGCTCCAGATGGTGGAGCTATGGAACTCTTCCCTCCAGACCTAAGAGGATGTCCTGACCTGAATAATTTCCAGAACAGATTGAAAACATACCTCTTCCAAGATCATTTCAGCACGTATCCAGTCCCAGATTCACGAGCCACTTAGCAACCTCTAGATCCGAGGTTTCCAATTCCGGTACTGACTCTAATGAATATGCATAAGATATATTTGCATGCACTGCCCCATTGTATTCATATATATCTCATGCATATTCATTAGGGTCATCCTAAAAACCTGACTGGTTTGCGGCCCTTCAGGAACAGAATTGGAGACCCCTGCTCTAGATAGTCCTTTTCCTAGATGCACTGCCGGCTTACTCAAAAGCTGCAAAATGTATAAATGCTGATTGATTCCATTCCCAGGTACCTTGTATATAGTTATTGTATATAGTTTTGTTTGGTTGACTATGTTTTGGTTCACTGTACAACAGGTCTTATCATGATGCCCTGTTAAATTTGTTAGTTACATGTAAACCGTTTTTAATTGTAGAAAAGTGGTATAAAAAGAAGTTTAAATAAATAAAATAAATGGTGCATATAGGGCTTGCTGTTGATGGAAGAATCACTCCAGTCCACTCCAAGGGCCAAGTCTAAGGGCCCTTTGACATGGTCCTTAAGCGTGGGTGTGCCTGAGTCTTGTAACTTTAACACACTCAGAGGGGCTGCGAGTGACAAGGTCATCTTTGGGGCGGAGCTCACTGCCTCATGGGATTGGATCATGCTTCTTTTAATCTGTGTGTCATTTGCCCTCTATGGGAGGCCCCGGTAAGTGTCCGATTGAGTTGTGTGAGAGCAGCCTGGCAATGAGAGGTCCTAGTAAGCATCTGGGGTCTGTGGCAGCTCTTGCCTGGCTGACTCACAGTGACCTCCGGAGTCCTCAGCCGCTCTTGCCTGACTTACTCATGGTGACCTCTAGAGTCCTCTGCTGGGGCTGCTGGGACGGATATGCAGATGAGTCTTCTAGTCCTCTGCTGCTGGGGACAGTACAGGGTCTGTGGCAGCTCTTGCCTGACTGACTCACGGTGACCTCTGGAGTCCTCTGCTGGGGCTGCTCGGACAGATATGCAGATGAGTCTTCTGGTCCTCTGCTGCTGGGGACAGTACAGGGTATGTGGCAGCTCTTGCCTGACTGACTCACGGTGACCTCTGGAGTCCTCTGCTGGGGCTGCTTGGACAGATATGCAGATGAGTCTTCTAGTCCTCTGCTGCTGGGGACAGTACAGGGTCTGTGGCAGCTCTTGCCTGACTGACTCACAGTGACCTGTGGAGTCCTCGGCAGCTCTTGCCTGACTTACTCACGGTGACCTCTGGAGTCCTCTGCTGCTGGGGACAGTACAGGGTCTGTGGCAGCTCTTGCCTGACTTACTCATGGTGACCTCTGGAGTCCTCTGCTGGGGCTGCTCGGACAGATATGCAGATGAGTCTTCTGGTCCTCTGCTGCTGGGGACAGTACAGGGTATGTGGCAGCTCTTGCCTGACTGACTCACGGTGACCTCTGGAGTCCTCTGCTGGGGCTGCTCGGACAGATATGCAGATGAGTCTTCTGGTCCTCTGCTGCTGGGAAGAGTGTGGGGTCTGCAGCAGCTCTTGCCTGACTGACTCACAGTGACCTGTGGAGTCCTTTAAATCTAGACACCGCTGGGTCACCTCCAGCAGAGCATGCCTCTCACCTCCTATCCTCCCTCCTCCCCCTCCTCCCCCCCCCCCCCCGTACCCTCTCTCTTCTACTTCTTGCTGTGCTATTTTTCTTTTCCTCTTTTCCTTATATTTCTGTTCATTTTTAGAATTTTATTGTAAACCACATTGCTTGACCTCATAAATGCGGTATATCAAATAAAGCTAGAAAAGGCACGGGGACGTGTTTATGTTTATCTTTTAGGGTGGAGACTGACTGATTTTAGGAAACACTTACATGTTCCCATCTTCCCTGCTGCCCTCCTATGGACTTTCAGATGTTTGGACTTGGACATCCCAGATTGCACCTATGTGGCCTTTCAAAAGTGTGACTTGGGTTTTCTGCATCGTCTAGTGCCTCATCCCTTGCACACTACACAGTATGATGCATAAGGCAGGATTTTAAATGCATAACTGTTCTATTCAAATTTTATCGTCACTTATTTTTGTACCTGTTTTTTTAGATTTTTTTGTAAACTACTATGACAAAGTTTTGAAAGATGGTAAATAAATCTGGCTAATAAAACTATAAATTATAAGAGAAGTCCACTGGTTAAAGACAGGCTCAGTGCTACATGTGGGGAGATTCAGTGCTATATGTGTGGGGGGGGGGGGGGGGCTCAGAGCTATACATGGGGGGCTTCTGCATTTGTGAACCCGCATCAGTTTGTTTGTCTGCATAAAAATTGAATGTAAGTTATGTGCAAATCACTTCTGTGCATATACAGTAAGCAAATGATCATATATGTTGTAAGTTCCTGTGCACACAAGTGTGTCTAAAAGCCAAAGAGGTCAAACAAGGATGAAAAGTGACCAAGCAGCCCTATTAAACAAAGTCATTTCTGTAAAGTTCATGAGACACAGCGAATGTCATGGTGCTTGGCTTGGAAATACATCTTAACTAATTTCCTTAGCTCCGGCATCTATCAAACAACTTGCTTCTCGTTAGGGAATGTGTATGATTAATACTGAGAATGGAAGGTGGACTCGTTATACAAGTCAATGTTTTATGCAGGCACAAAACATTCACTAGTTGCTAATTGTAACTAGCAGGTTCTTTGGATAGTGATATCCTTTAATTAGATTGAATCTAGGGAGCAATTTCTAGGAAGCCAAACAGAGAGAAGTGATTTTAGAAAGGTGCATAGTGACCTCTAGTGGTAATATATGGGCAGAGCAGCAACTTTTTTAAGATTTGCTAAAGGGTCTATGGGGCACATTTAGTAACTTTCAAGAGTTACACGTCCTCCATTAGAATTTTGAAAAAGGTATTTATTTGAAAATATTTATATTGTGCCAGTCAATAGTGGTTCTAAAGTTTGGTTTTGCACTTGTTTGCATTGTCTTAGGCAATTAGACATAATTTGGCTGCTCAGCTAAAAGAAAACCTCGGATGTAAAATCTTCATTCTTACAGCCCTCCAGTCACATGTGAGCAGGGAATGTAGGAGGTCTCCTAAATTCTGGTACTACAAAATGTTTGTAAAAGTCTCACAGCCTGCTAAAAGTTTCAGATCCCTGTAACTGCACCAGACCCTCCTCCAGGCTGTTTACAAAGGCGGGCGATGAGTAATAGGAGAATTAGATCATGGTCTGCACACTAAGGGGGTCATTTTAGAAGCCTTATCTGTGATTCTAGAGACATCAGCTGGCGCATGCACACCTAAAAACAGCAGTGGGCATGGCAGGATGGTCTACCAAATTTAGACAGATGTGCCCAGTTTCAGAAATGTCTAGCATGTCTAGGCCCATGTCTAAATTTATACCTGCTCCAGAGCACAGCTAAGTATTGAAGAAGTTCTGTTTTGTCAGAATATCTCCCCCCCTCCCCCAAGTTTACACGCCCTTACTCTTTCCTCCCTGACCACTTACGCTTATTTTATTTATTTATTTAACAATCATTTATATCCCGCATCTTCCAGAGTTCAGTTGCGGTTCACAATAAAACAACAATCCACAAAGCAAGAGCTTGGTTTTACATCTAACATCTTGTAACAATAAACAATATAAAGGTTAACAGCGTAAACTAATACATGACAGCACAAAACTGGCTTGTAAACTATGTACAATAAACTATATACAATTACAAGTTGTGGGCACTTAAGAGTTGAAGCAGTGTATTTAGATCAGTGTATTGTCTGTTATGTTGTTGGGTTTAGTATTACTCAGTCAGGAGTTTTTTTTATCCTTTATCTGAGTAGATCGAGGGATTATCTATGTTGCCGTAGTGCATGGAGAATAGATGGGTTTTTAGTTTTTTGCGGAATTCCATAATCTCGGTTATAGATCGTAGGTCCTCTGGGAGGGAATTCCAAATGGATGGGGCTGCATGTGAAAAAGCTCTGTTGTTAGTTAATTTATTTGCTTTTATGAAATCGTTAGGAGTCTTTAGTTTATTTGAGTGTCCTTTTCTTTGCGTAGTTTTTTGAGATTCCATGCTAATTAGGTTGCTTAATGGGATTGGAGCCATGTCATTTAAGGCTTTAAATGTAGTTATTGTAGTTTTATATATTATCCTGCTTTGAATTGGCAACCAGTGAAGGGAAGCTAGTATTGGTGTTATGTGCTGAATTGAGTGTGCTTTCATTATAATTCTGGCTGCTGCGTTTTGTGCTAATTGGATTCTTTTGATATTTTGTTTCGTTATTCCTAAAAGAATTAGGTTGGCAAAATCAAAGTGCGGGGTTATTGTAGCCTGAATTATATTTATGAAGTCTTGTAGGTGTACTAAAGGACGTAGTTGTTTAAGGATTTTGATTTTAAAATATATTTTCTTTATAGTGTTTCTGATGTGAGTATTCATCGTCAGATGTGTATCTAGAATAACACCTAGGTATCTTATTTCGTTTTTTATTTTAATGTCATGATTTTGTATTGTTATGTGGGATGGAGGGATATATGATTGGTTTTTTGTTACAATTAGTACTTCTGTTTTTGAATGATTAATGTGGAGGTTTTGAGCTTTTAGCCAAGTTGTGATTTCATCGAAACAATCTGATAGTAGTTTTATTGGTAAGTTAGGGATTGTGAATGGGATGTACATCATAATATCATCTGCATATAGATGATAGTATACTCCGAATTTTTTAAAAATATTACAGACCGGTTTTATGTAAATATTGAACAGGAGGGCTGATAGCGCGGAGCCTTGTGGGAGTCCAATTTCTTGCTTATATATGGTTGATGTTTGGTTGCCTATTCTTACATTTTGCATTCTATTATTTAAATATGAGGTGAACCATTTGTGTACAGTGGCATTTAGTCCTATTTGTTTCAGGTTATTAACCCTTTCCAGGCCGAGCCCGAAACTCTTGGAATCCAAAATTCTGATTAAATCTTCCTATCAAATGGTATATAATACATGATCATAGCAGAAGGAAAATCACTATTAGAATATATTGAATAAGACGGGTACAATTTTCCTGAAATATGCAAAAATTAACCCGGCTGCAGAATGTGGATTAAAAAATTAAAGTAGGCCTTGAAAGGGTTAAGCATTATAGTGTGATGAACACTATCAAATGCTGCCGAAATATCGATAAATAAGAGAATAAATGCTTGTTTATGATTCAATCCCTCTCAGTAGTACATCAGTTAAGACTGTTAAGAGTGTTTCGACTCCATGGCGAGGCCTAAATCCATATTGGTGCTCATCAAGTGGGTAGGATGAATCTAGGTATTCTTGTGTCTGGATTTGTACCACTTTTTCTATTATTTTAGCCAAAAAAGGGATACTTGAAATGGGTCTGTATGATTTTGGTGATGTTTTGTCAAGCGTGTTGTTTTTGAGAATTGGGAGGATTGGGCTTAACGATACCCTAGACTCCCCAAATCTGAGCAAATGTTCAATGTTACCTCCAGGTTGACCTCCCTATTTAATATATAATGGGCCCAATTTTTGAAGGCATTTATATAGGTAACTTCCCTGGTTACCCTACACGGGTAGTGCCCTTCAAAAATCCTGGATATGTCCCTAACGCGCCCAATGCTATCTACATAGCATTGGGGCATGTTGCGGGCGTTCCAGGGCGGAGCAGAGGGGACCATGGCGCTACCCATGTAGCACCGATTTTTGATGCTACACGGTTAGCGTCCTGTGCCTTAAAGATACACATGGGAAAGTCTCACCTATCTTTAAGGCACTGGGGCTAACCATGTAGCTTCGAAAATCGGTGTTACATGGGTAGTTCCTGTGGCTTCCTGTCTCTGCGGTGACACCCGAATTTTCAATGCCAGGGCCACATATGACCCTGGCATGGAAAATCCGGGTTAGGCAGGAGGTAAGCGGGCTATGCGCCAACCCAGCGCATAGCACAGCTCAGCTCAAATTCGGGCCCAGTGTTTCGTTACAATGTAAATCACTTTGATCATAGGATAAATTGGTACAGAAAAACTGTTAAATAAATAAATAAATGGTGGAGCTAGCGCTCTGGTCATCCTAGTACTGTCCACAATTACGATGACATTTAACCGGAATTAGGGACAGCTGTGCTGCAGTTCTCCCTCTGCACTTTGCAGAATAGCCATCTGGAAAATGTCTTCCCTGGAATACTGATGCAGGGAAATCTGTGTAAACAGCCCCAAAGATGTTTGCATCCACATTTCTGAAATTGTGCCTGAACTTAGATATGATCGGCCTTTTTACAGGAGATCCCCAGCTGCATTTCTGCCCTCACATGTAGTGTATTTGGAATGGGTTGCAGGAGGGCTCATCATGCTGCCCTGAACCAGAGATGCAAACTGAGCAGTCTGGAGGTGGGCCCAACCATCAGTTAAACTAGGCAGCTGCCTAGGGCGGCAGTTTCTGGAGGAGGGACGGCAAAGGTCAGGGCATTCGAAGCTAAGTAATATATTATGACTACTGGGGGGGGGGGGCCAAGGCTTAAGGTTTGCCTCGGGCACCACTCTGAAGCACCTCTGGAGCTGACCCTGACCCCAAAGTGCTTGACTGGATTAGAAACATGTTAAGGGCCAGGGTGTGACAGGTGTGGGGGGAGGAACCATTCTGCAAAGTTACTTTGAAAAAGAAGGAGGCTCTTGTGGGAGAGGCAGCTCCAAGGCTGTCACCAGCTCCCAAATTATACACACAGAAAGGAAAGAAACAGAAAACATAAGAAAATTAGAAATAAATAGAGAGGTCCCTGTTCTCCGATTTTACACTGTTTCTCCAGCAAATAGTTGGAGCTCGACAGCCTAAGGTCATGCTCTGTTGCCTGCTCCGAATCCTTTGATTCGCTCTCCTTTTCCATGCAGATACCACTCTGGGGTGCTCCTTGGAAGGGGTCCAACCACTTACCTCTGATACACAAGAGCATGGTGCTAAGAACCAGGGAAGCCTGGGTTTGAATCTCACTGCTGCACCTTTTGACCTTGGGCAAAATAACTTAACCTTCCATTGCCTCAGGTACAAACTAAGATTGTAAACTGTTTGGGGACAGGGAAATATCTGCTGTACCCGTATGTAACTCACCTCGAACTCTGAGAAAGGGCACGAGCTACATCCAACATAATGCACAGCTTTTTCCACATTAAGGGCACCTGCCAAGAAACTTAGGGCCCGATATTCGAAAGGCATTTACACAGTTTACAGCCCAGTAAACCATGTAAATACCCTAAATCGAGATATTCAACAGCACTTACAGAGTTAGTGCCGTTGTAAATCCCCTTCAAAGGCCGCTACATGCCCCGATGCTCTTCGGTTAGCATGAGGGTATGTTTGGGGTGTTGCGGGGTGGAATGGAAGTGGACACTTCCGCTAACTGGGTAGCAGCGATATTGCACCACTACCCAGTTAGTGATCTGCGGCTAAAACTAGTCCAGCTGTTGGCTCACCTAGTTTTAGCCACAAATGCTAAATGGGTAGCGGTACAATATTGCCGGTACCCGGGTAGGCTCTGCAGTGGTTTCCTCTGTGCGCCAAACCCAGATGTTCAATGCCGTCACTGTGGTACTGAATATCTGGGTCTAGGGATCAGCAGACAGGGCTATATACCATAGCAGTGCACAGCCTGCCCAGATGAATATCGGGCCCCTATGTTGTTTGATTTATTATGCTTTTGTAGTCTTGAAGGACTACAAAAGCGGACTTCTACTTCTAGAGAGAGATCTGCAATTGTAAATATTTACTTCTGTGAATTTTTCTAAATCTTGGGGAAAAAGGAATTCTTTAGATTAAAGCTGATTAATCTGTGAATCCAGTGTATTTGTTAAATCAGTCAGGGCCTGGTGGCAGCAAAGAGCTTTCAGTTTAAATTCAAAACACAGCAGAGAGCTTTCTGGTTAACGTTAGACACCAAAACTCCCTCTATCCAAGCAAGGGCTGTGGGACTCCTCCTGGAGATTGGTCACAGATTTCCTTAGAAGCACAGGACAGGGTACTGTTTACCAGCCAGCTTTCAATAAGTCTTCTTTCCCTCCCTCCCTCCCCTGCAGTCACCCACCCCTGGGATAATTGTAGCTTTATAGGTGCATAAACATCTCAAAGGAAAGGAGGTGCCATATTCACTCTCAGGTGCAGCTGTTTATCCTCATCAGGCATACAGTAAGGACCTGAGATTAATTAAGCTTCAGGTGAACAAAGTACATTAAACATATTAGGTATAGTTTTATTAGTATAAGTATCCCCAGCAACCCTTAGAAAGTAAAGAACTTAAATATCTAAACACAACCTTAAAACTAAGATGCAGTCAGCAGTCCAGCAGCGGGATGGGGGCTTTCCAGTCTTTTGCACTGAGTGTCACATGTATGATTTTCTCCCAGTTGGTGAGGGGTCTTACGTGTGCACTAGGTGCAAGAAGCTCTTTGCTCTCAGGGAACAAGTCAAATCTCTGGAGGCTAGAGTAGCAGACTTGGAAGACATAAAGAAGACAGAGAGGTACATAGACGAGACCTACAGGGATATAGTCCTGAAGTCCCACCTCCAGTCTGGCAGCATCCAGTTGCCATGGAGGAGAGAGGTCACGTGACAGGAGAACATCATGCTGGTGTGTCAGGAAGTGATCCTGTAGCTAGGACCTGTCCTCCAGGTGATGTAAAACCCTCTCGCACCGAGGAAGTTTCTCCAGGGCCATGTGCCCATGAGGGAAGGGTTAGGACAGCCATTATAGTTGGTGATTCAGTCATTAGGCATGTAGATAGCTGGGTGGCTGGTGGACGTGAGTGTCACCTGGTAATATGCCTTCCTGGTGCGAAGGTAGCAGAACTCATGCGCCACCTAGATAAGGTCTTAGATAGTGCTGGGGAGGAGTCTGCTGTATTGGTACATGTCGGTACCAATGACATAGGAAAATGTGGTAGGGAGGTTCTGGAGGCTAAATTTAGGCTTTAAGGTATGAAGCTGAAATCCAGAACTTCCAGGGTAGCGTTCTCCGAAATGCTTCCTGTTCCACGCGCAGGACCCAAAAGGCAGGCAGAGCTCCGGAGACTCAATGCGTGGATGAGACGATGGTGCAAGGATGAGAGTTTTGGATTTGTTACGAACTGGGGAACATTCTGGGGAAAGGAGGGCTCTTCCAAAGGGATGAGCTTGACCTTAACCGGGATGGAACCAGGCTGCTGGCATTAACCATTAAAAAGAAGATGAGCAGCTTTTAAACTAGATAATAGGGGAGAGCTGACACTCGCCCAAGAGCGCATAGTTCAGAACAATGTATCCTTGAAAGATACTACCAAAAGAATGAAGTTAGGGCATATCAGCAGAGAAGTTCCAATAAAGACAAAAGTAGTCCAAATGCCCTTGAGTACGGAGCAGACAGAGCTTAAAGACTCCAAATTACCCCTGTCTACCAATAGCCAGATTAATATGAATAAAATACAGTCTCTAAAATGTTTGTATGCAAATGCTAGAAGTCTAAAAAATAAGATGAGAGAGCTTGAATATATAGCACTAAATGAAAGGGTAGATACAATTGGCATCTTAGAGACAGGGTGGAAGGAGGACAACCAGTGGGACACTGTAATACATTGGTACAAATTATATTGCAAGGATAGAGCTGATCAAATTGGTGGAGGGGTTGCGCTCTATGTTAGAGAGGGCATTGAGTCACACAGGATTAAAGTTTTGCAGGAAACAAAATCCACTCTAGAATCTCTATGGATTGAAATTCCAAGTAAAACGGGGAAGGTGATGGCAGTAGGGGTGTACTATCGACCGCCTGGCCAGAATGGACCAATGGATGATGAAATGCTCAAAGAAATCAGGGAAGCTAACAAAAGTTACAGTACAATAATAATAATGGGTGATTTCAATTACCCTGGTATCGACTGGGTCAGTGTCATGGCAGGACATGCTAGGGAGTTAAGTTTCTAGATGAAATAAATGACATGCTTCTTGGAGCAACTGGTTCATGAACTGACCAGAGGGGGAGCCATTTTGGCCCTAATCCTTAGTGGAACACAGGATCTGGTGTAAAGTTTTGGGACCACTTGGCAATAGTGGTCATAGCATGATTGCATTTGGTTTAATAAATGGAAGGACAGCAAGGAGACTATGATAAAATGAGACAGATAGTTTCAAAAAAACTTACAGAAGCAGTTGCCTAGGTTAAATATTTACGTCAAGCATGGGTGCTGTTTAAAAATACTATCTTGGAAGCCCAGAACAGATGTATTCCACACTTAAGAAAAGTGGAAGAAAGGCTAAAAAACTGCCAAAATGGTTTAAAGGCGAGGTCAGAGAGGTGGTTGTTGCAAAAAAAGCATTTTGCAAAAAGGAGCCAAATGACAAAAATGGGATACAAACATAAGATTGGCAAGTTAGATGCAAGACATTGATAAGATAGGCAAAGAGAGAATTTGAAAAAAAGATTGCCGTGTAAGCAAAAATGCATAACAACTTTTTCAAGTACATTCATAGCAAAAAACCCGTGAGAGAGTTGCTTGGACTATTGGAAGATGGAGGAATAAAAGGGGCGCTATGTGAGGACAAGATAACCGTATGAGGAGAGGCTTAAAAGGTTAGGGCTCTTCAACCTTTAAAACAGACGGCCGAGTGGAGAAATGATAGAGGTCTATAAATTAATGAATGGAGAGGAACGGGTAAATGTAGATCCATAGTTTACACCATCAAAATGTAGAAAGACTAGGGGACATGCAATGAAGCTACAGGGTACACTATTTAAGACTAATAAGAGAAATTATTTTTTCACTCAATGTGTAATCAAACTCTGGAATTTGTTACCGGAGGATGTAGTAAAAGCTGTTAGCATAGCTGGGTATAAAAAAAGGTTTGGACAAGTACCTGGAGGAAAGGTCCATAAACCACTATTAAAAGGGACGCAGGATATCACTGCTTGACTCAATACAAGCATTGTGGCAATGCAATGTGTGTCTTCGGGTCAGTCCTGACTCCTGGCGACCCAGAAGCTCCTGGGTTTTCTTGGCAGTGTCACCGGAAGTAGATTGCCAGGCCTTTCTTCCGAGGCAATGGAGGGTTAAGTGACTTGCCCAAGGCCACCCTGTGTTTTTTGGGGAAACTTCTAGGTACGTATGACCTAGATTGGCCACTGTTGGAAACAGGATAAGAACATAAGATATGCCATACTGGGTCAGACCAAGGTCCATCAAGCCCAGTATCCTGTTTCCAACAGTGGCCAATCTAGGTCATACGTATACTGGGCTTGATGGACCTTGGTCTGACCCAGTATGGCATATCTTATGTTGCATACCTCTGCTGAAAGATCAGACTGCATTGCACTGGCGGCAGGCTATCGCAGGAGGATGGTGCATGCACGCCTGGATAAATGATGGTCTCTGACGTTTTTCTAGAGACGTTTTCAGGAAGACAGCATTGAAGCAGTGAAAGAACTGAGGCTGTGCAGAAGTTACAATAAAGACTTGACTAATTAACAAATTTATACAAGTTATGCAAATCCAGATCTAAACCTATAAAGCTTTAATTTCAATTTCACTTATTAAAGTAATTATTGTTTGAAGCAAGGAATTAATTATCTGCAGAGTGACTCAGCTCGGAGGGCTAGAGCCTCGAGTAAGCAGAGAGGATCTTTGGATGTGGGAGTGTGAGGGTTAAAGCCTGGGATAAGCACAATAGATCCAGAACGCTAGGGGATAAAGCTGAGGGCCAATGGAGAGATATTGGGTGCCCTAACGAACCTTCTGCCTTACCCCTCCACACTCAAGATTTTGATAATTAAACGCAACAATGATAATCACCACAACAGCCACCACCCTCCTTCCACAACAACACGGAATGGTGGGTACACCCCTAAACAAAGGCATGGGGAGGGGTGTCCTGCACAGAGCGGTGGGTACACCCCTAAACAAAGGCATGGGGAGGGGTGACCTGCACAGAGAGGTGGTACACCCCTAAACAAAGGCATGGTGAGGGGTGACCTGCACGGAGCGATGGGTACACCCCTAAACAAAGGCATGAGGAGGGGAGACCTGCACGGAGAGGTGGGTACACCCCTAAACAAAGGCATGGGGAGGGGTGACCTGCACGGAGTGGTGGGTACACCCCTAAACAAAGGCACGGGGAGAGGCGACCTGTACGGAGCGGCAGGTGCACCTATTCTTGCTGCCTTGCTGGGCAGATTAGATGGACCATGATGGTCTTTATCTGCCGTCATATACTACATATGTTACAATTCTATGAAAATGTCAGCGCACTTCTAAATGGGCCTTGGGCTGAACATAGGTTGTAGCCGTCTGGGGACTGGGAAATATCTCTGCACCTGCTTGTAACTGGCCTTGAACAGCTACTGGAAAGGAATCAGCTAAATAACAACAGTAACAAATAAGAAACTTTGCTATGTATGTAGGTGTGAACTCTCTCTCCCTGCAGGTAAAAGAATGTGCTGAGGGCTCTTGGAGTTTGTCTGATGGTCAAGATTTATTGCTTTGCTTTCATTGCTGCTACTCTTTGCTGCCCCTTACAAGCTGATGCTCTAGGCAGCTGCCTAACCCTGACTGATGATTCAACCGGCCCTGATAAAGTCTAGGATAAACACAGAAGATCCTTAGCAGAGGGAAGTGAGGAGTAAAGCCAGGAATAAGTACAGAGGATCCTTAGCTGTGGGGGAGTGAGGGGTAAAGCCTGGGATAAGCACAAATGATGCTTAGCTGTGAGGGGTAAAGAATGGGATAAGCTCAGAGGATCCTTAGCTGTGGGGAGAGTGAGGGGTAAAGCCTGGTTAAGCACAGAGGATCCTTAGCTGTGGGGGAGGTGAGGAGTAAAGTCTGGGATAAGCACAGGGGATCCTTAGCTGTGGGATCCTCCCCTACCCCCAAAAACAATCCCTCACATAACCTACCCAGCACCATCAAATTATCCCTCATTCCCCCCCCCCCCTCATTTCCCTCTCGGGGAGTACATACACCCAAACATAACCACCCTCACCCTTCTCCATCTAAAGCTCACTACTACCCTAAAAATAGACTCCCACGCTATTCTAATAAGAAATCCGCACGTAACTTATCCAACCTTATCCATATCCCTCTCTTCCCCCCCTCCACTCTCCCGTTTATTTGCGCCCTATGGAACACATGCTCAGTCATTAATAAAACCTCTTTTATTCATGATCTTTTCATCTCTAATGCCCTACACCTCCTTGCCCTGACCGAGACCTGGCTCCCCCCAGACGACACCACATCCCTTGCCTCTCTCTGCTATGGGGGCTACCAATTCTCCCATACACCTCGATCTACTGGTCGCGGTGGTGGTGTTGGCCTCCTACTCTCTCCCTCTTGCCAATTCCAACCCTTCCTGCCACTCCAATCACATTCCCCCCTCCTTCGAAGTCCATGCCATTCGCCTCCTCACACCACTTCCCCTCTGAGTAGCGGTTATTTATTGCCCACCCGACTACTCCAAATCAACCTTCCTCACCGACTTCGACTCCTGGCTCTCTGACTTTATGGATCCCTCCTCCCCCACTCTTATTCTCGGCGACTTCAACATTCACGTCGACAACCCCTCTGTCCCCCATGCCTCAAAGTTCCTCACTCTTAATGCCTCGTTTGACCTCCAACTTTGCTCCACTGCCCCCACACACCTACACGGCCACTGCCTTGACCTAAAACTCTTCTCCAATTCCTCTCCCTCAAACTTCCGCAAATCAATCCTTCCGTTATCTGACCATTACCTCTTAACTTTTGCTCTACAGCTCCTGCCATCCCAACCTCGTCCTGTCTCCTCCGACCTATTTAGAAATCTGCATAATATTGATCCCCTGACTCTCTCCTCCACCATTTCTCCATCTCTTTCCTCCATTTTATCATCCGAGTCCGTCAATGAGGCATTATCCTCATAAAATGCTGCACTATCCTCAGCCCTTGACACTCTTGCCCCTTCCACCCCACGTCCTGTTAAACGATCTACTCCCCAACCCTGGCTTTCACCCACAATCCGTTACTTACACATCTGCGCCTGTTCTGCCGAACGAGCCTGGTCCAAATCCCGCTCCCCAGAAAACCTTCTACACTTCAAATTCATGCTTGGCTCCTTCCAGTCAGCCTTAGCACTTGCCAAACAAGACTACTACATTCATCTGACTAATTCCCTTGCCTCTGATCCTCGCTGTCTCTTTAACACCCTCAATTCTCTCCTCAAGGTCCCCCCACCCCCAATCCTGCCCAAACCCTAGCCGACTGCTTCCACGACAAAATCCTCAAAATTTCCCTCCAATTCCCTACCCCCTTATCTACCTCCCCTCATCCCCATTTCTCCTCCCCCATCCATACTTCCCCTGCCACCCTTTCCTCCTTCCCTTTGATCTCTGACGAAGAAACCACACTCCTTCTTTCCTCCTCCAAACCCACCACCTGTTCTTCAGACCCTATCCCCACCCATCTCCATCACTCATATCCTCAACCTTCCACTCTCCACTGCAACTGTCCCCACTGACTTCAAACACGCTGTTGTCACACCCCTCCTCAAGAAACCCTCACTTGATCCCACCTTTGACCCATCTCCCTCCTTCCCTTCATATCCAAACTATTAGAACGAGCAGTCCACCATCGCTGCCTTGACTTCCTCACCTCCCAGGCCCTCCTGGACCCACTTCAATTCGGCTTCCGTCCCCTACATTCCACTGAAACGGCACTCACTAAAGTCACCAACTACCTGTTCCTGGCTAAATCCAAGGGCCTCTACTCTATCCTCATCCTTCTTGACCTTTCCGCTGCCTTTGACACCGTTGACCACGACCTTCTCCTCATCACCCTCTCCTCGCTTGGTTTCAAGGATTCTGTACTATCCTGGTTCTCCTCCTACCTCTCCCATCGCTCATTCAGTGTATGCTCTGGTGGCTCCTCCTCCTCCCCTGCCCCACTCCATGTAGGAGTACCCCAGGGATCTGTCTTGGGCCCCCTCCTCGTCTCTCTCTATACCCAAGGCCTTGGCGCGCTCATCTCCTCCCATGGCTTTCAATGCCATCTCTATGCCGATGACTCCCAAATCTACCTCTCTACACCTGATATTTCCCTGGCAACCCAGTCCAAGATCTCTGCCTGTCTTTCGGACATCGCTGCCTGGATGTCTCATCGCTGATTAAAATTGAACATGGCCAAGACTGAACTCCTTGTCTTTCCACCTAACTCCTCCCCCCACTTCCCCCTCTCTCAATCCATGTAGATGGATCTACTATCCTTCCTGTTCCCTCGGCCCGCAATCTGGAGGTTACCTTTGACACCTCTCTCTCCTTTTCTGCTCATATCCAGCACCTGCTGCTTCTTTCTCTACAACATCAGCAAAATCCACCCCTTCCTCTCTGAACAAATGCAATGCAGTGTGTGCCTTCAGGTCAGTCCTGACTCCTGGCGACCCAGAAGCTCCTGGGTTTTCTTAGCAGTGTCACCGGAAGCAGATTGTCAGGCCTTTCTTCTGAGGCAGTGGAGGGTTAAGTGACTTGCCCTAGGCCACAAGGAGTGCTAGTGGGAATTGAACCCTGGTTGCTTGGTTACCAAGCCAGTGTTCTAAACACTAGGCTACTCCTCCACTCCTTAATCACCAAAACTCTTATCCACTCCTTAATCTCCTCTCGCCTTGATTACTGCAACCTACTCCTCGCTGGTCTTCCCGCTAGCCTCCAATCTATACAAAATCACACTGCTCGACTAATCTTCTGCCAACCTCGCCATGCCCACGTTACTCCTCTTAGGTTGCTTCACTGGCTCCCTGTCCAATCCTGCATCCAATTCAAGTTTCTCCTGCTAACCTATAAGTGCATCCACTCTATGGCCCCCATCTACCTCTTATCTCTTATCTCTCCCTACATCCCCTCTCGAAATCTGTGCTCCACTAACATACTTCTATCAATGCCTTTCACACGCACTGCGAACTCCCGACTGCGCTACTTTCACTTTGCTACACCTTACGCCTGGAACAGTCTACCTGTGTCTGTGCGCCTGGCATCCTCCTTGGCCCTCTTCATATCCAGATTGAAGACCCATCTCTTCACTGTTGCATTCAGATCCTGACCCCTTCTTCATCTTACCCTAACCCCCGTCATCATTTATGACCAAACTACTGACCAAACCATACCTTGCGCAGAACTGACTACTGCACTACCTTGCGCAGAACTGACCAATGCTCTATACTGTTTTAACCTATGTTTTGTTCTAACTAGACTGTAAGCTCCAATGAGCTTGACTCTGACGGGCAGGGACTGTCTCTTGTATTCTGGCTAACTCTTGTAGGTCAGCTTGCAGCGCTACGTGCGTGGCACTTTACAGGTGCTGAACAGTAGTGGTA
Organism: Ichthyophis bannanicus; assembly: GCA_033557465.1. Classification (NCBI taxonomy): domain Eukaryota; kingdom Metazoa; phylum Chordata; class Amphibia; order Gymnophiona; family Ichthyophiidae; genus Ichthyophis; species Ichthyophis bannanicus. The sequence continues at coordinate 958,322,600 of CM066035.1, forward strand.
GTAGTAGGAAGTGAGGGGTAAAGTCTGGGATAAGAACAGAAGATCCTTAGCAGTGGGGGGAGTGAGGGGTAAAGCCTGGGATAAGCACAGAGGATCCTTAGCTGTAGGAAGTGAGGGGTAAAGTCTGGGATAAGCATAAAGACCCTTAGCTGTGGGGGGAGTGAGGGGTAAAGTCTGAGATAAGCATAGAGGATCCTTAGCTGTGGGGTGAGTGAGGGGTAAAGCCTGGGATAAACACACAGGATCCTTAGCTGTGGGGGGAGTGAGGGGTAAAGTCTGGGATAAGCACAGAGGATCCTTAGCTGTGGGGGGAGTGAGGGGTAAAGCCTGAGATAAGCACAGAGGATCCTTAGCTGTGGGGGGAGTGAGGGGTAAAGTCTGAGATAAGCATAGAGGATCCTTAGCTGTGGGGTGAGTGAGGGGTAAAGCCTGGGATAAGCACACAGGATCCTTAGCTGTGGGGGGAGTGAGGGGTAAAGTCTGGGATAAGCACAAAGGATCCTTAGCTGTGGGTGGGGAGGGGGATAAAGCCTGGGATAAGCACAGAGGATCCTTAGCTGTGGGGGAAGTAAGAGATAAAGCCTGCGATAAGCCCAGAGGATCTTTAGCTGTGGGGGGTGAGGGGTAAAGCCTGGGATAAGCACAGAAGATCCTTAGCTGTGGGGGGAGTGAGGGGTAAAGCCTGAGATAAGCATAGAGGATCCTTAGCTGTGGGGTGAGTGAGGGGTAAAGCCTGGGATAAGCACAGAAGATCCTTAACTGTGAGGGGTATAGCCTGGGATAAGCACAGAAGATCCTTAGCTGTGGGGGAATGAGGGGTAAAGCCTGGGTTAAGCACAGAGGATCCTTGGCTGCATGGAGGGGGGGGTGAGGGGTAAAGCCTGGGATACGCACATTGGATCCTTAGCTGTGTGGGGAGTGAGGGGTAAAGCCTGGGTTAAGCACCGAGGACTCTTAGCTGTGGGGGGAGTGAGAGATAGAGCCTGGGTTAAGCACAGAGGATCCTTAGCTGCATGGGGGGGGGGGGGGTGCGGGGTAAAGCCTGAGATAAGCTCAGAGGATCTTTAGCTGTGGTGGGAGTGAGAGGTAAAGCCTGGGAGAAGCACAGATGATCCTTAGCTGTGAGGTGAGTGAGGGGTAAAGCCTGGGTTAAGCACAGAGGATCCTTAGCTGTGGGGGGAGTGAGGGGTAAAGCCTGGGATACGCACATTGGATCCTTAGCTGTGGGGGGAGTGAGGGGTAAAGCCTGGGATACGCACATTGGATCCTTAGCTGTGGGGGGAGTGAGGGGTAAAGCCTGGGATAAGCTCAGAGGATCTTTAGCTGTGGGGGGAGTGAGGGGTAAAGCCTGGGATAAGCACAGAGGATCTTTAGCTGTGGGGGGAGTGAGGGGTAAAGTCTGGGATAAGCAGAGAGGATCTTTAGCTGTGGGAGAGTGAGGGATAAAGCCTGGGATAAGCACAGAGGATCCTTAGCTGTGGGAGAGTGATGGGTAAAGCCTGGGTTAAGCACAGAGGATCCTTAGCTGTGGGGAGAGTGGGGGGTAAAGCCTGGGATTAGCTCAGAGGATCTTTAGCTGTGGGGGAGTGAGGGGTAAAGCCTGGGATAAGGTCAGCAGATCTTTAGCTGTGGGGAATGAGGGGTAAAGCCTGGGATTTGCACAGAGGATCTTTAGCTGCATGAACGGGGGGGGGGGGGTGAGGGTAAAGCCTGGGATAAGCACAGAGGATCCTTAGCTGTGGGGGAGTGAGGGGTAAAGCCTGGGATTAGCTCAGAGGATCTTTAGCTGTGGGGGGAGTGAGGGGTAAAGTCTGGGATTAGCACAGAGGATCTTTAGCTGTGGGGGAGTGAGGGGTAAAGCCTGGGATAAATACAGAGGATCCTTAGCTGTGGGAGAGTGATGCGTAAACATGGGTTAAGCACAGAGGATCCTTAGCTGTGGGGGGGGGGGGGAGTGAGGGGTAAAGCCTGGGATAAGCCCAGAGGATCTTTAGCTGTGGGGGGGGGGGGGGGGGGGAGTGAGATGTAAAGCCTGGGATTAGCTCAGAGGATCTTTAGCTGTGGGGGAGTGAGGGGTAAAGCCTGGGATAAGCTCAGAGGATCTTTAGCTGTGGAGGGGGGAGGGGAGGGGGGGAGTGAGATGTAAAGCCTGGGATTAGCTCAGAGGATCTTTAGCTGTGGGGGAGTGAGGGGTAAAGCCTGGGATTAGCACAGAGGATCTTTAGCTGTGGGGGGAGTGAGGGGTAAAGCCTGGGATAAGCACAGAGGATCCTTAGCTGTGGGGGGAGTGAGGGGTAAAGCCTGGGATAAGCACAGAGGATCCTTAGCTGTGGGGGGAGTGAGGGGTAAAGTCTGGGATAAGCACACAAGATCCTTAGCTGCAGGGGGAGTGAGGGGTAAAGCCTGGGATAAGATCAGAGGATCTTTAGCTGTGGGGGAGTGAGGCGTAAAGCCTGGGATAAGCTCAGAGGATCTTTAGCTGCATGGAGGGGGGGGGGGGTGAGGGGTAAAGCCTGGGATTTGCACAGAGGATCTTTAGCTGTGGGGAGTGAGGGGTAAAGTCTGGGATAAGCACAGAGGATCTATAGCTGTGGGGGAGTGAGGGATAAAGCCTGGGATTAGCACAGAGTATCTTTAGCTGTGGGGGGAGTGAGGGGTAAAGCCTGGGATAAGCACAGAGGATCTTTAGCTGTGGGGGAGTGAGGGGTAAAGCCTGGGATAAGCACAGAGGATCCTTAGCTGTGCGGAGAGTGAGGGGTAAAGCCTGGGATTAGCTCAGAGGATCTTTAGCTGTGGGGGAGTGAGGGGTAAAGCCTGGGATTAGCTCAGAGGATCTTTAGCTGTGGGGGGGAGTGAGGGGTAAAGTCTGGGATAAGCACAGAGGATCCTTAGCTGTGGGGAGAGTGAGGGGTAAAGCCTGGGATTAGCTCAGAAGATCTTTAGCTGTGGGGGAGTGAGGGATAAAGCCTGGGATTAGCTCAGAGGATCTTTAGCTGTGGGGGAGTGAGGGGTAAAGCCTGGGATAAGCTCAGAGGATCTTTAGCTGCATGGAGGGGGAGGGGGTGAGGGGTAAAGCCTGGGATAAGCACAGAGGATCCTTAGCTGCATGGAGGTTTGGGGGGAGTGAGGGGTAAAGCCTGGGATAAGCACAGAGGATCCTTAGCTGCATGGAGGTTTGGGGGGAGTGAGGGGTAAAGCCTGGGATAAGCACAGAGGATCCTTAGCTGTGGGGGAGTGAGGGGTAAAGCCTGGGATTAGCTCAGAGGATCTTTAGCTGTGGCAGAGTGAGGGGTAAAGCCTGGGATTAGCAAAAAGGATCTTTAGCTGTGGGGGGAGTGAGGGATAAAGCCTGGGATAAGCCCAGAGGATCCTTAGCTGTGGGGAGAGTGGGGGGTAAAGCCTGGGATTAGCTCAGAGGATCTTTAGCTGTGGGGGAGTGAGGGGTAAAGCCTGGGATAAGCTCAGAGGATCTTTAGCTGTGGGGGAGTGAGGGGTAAAGCCTGGGATTAGCACAGAGGATCTTTAGCTGTGGGGGGAGTGAGGGGTAAAGTCTGGGATAAGCACAGAGGATTTATAGCTGTGGGGGAGTGAGGAATAAAGCCTGGGATTAGCTCAGAGGATCTTTAGCTGTGGGGGAGTGAGGGGTAAAGTCTGGGATTAGCACAGAGGATCTTTAGCTGTGGGGGGAGTGAGGGGTAAAGTCTGGGATAAGCACAGAGGATCCTTAGCTGTGGGGAGAGTGAGGGGTAAAGCCTGGGATTAGCTCAGAGGATCTTTAGCTGTGGGGGAGTGAGGGGTAAAGCCTAGGATTAGCTCAGAGGATCTTTAGCTGTGGGGAGAGTGAGGGGTAAAGCCTGGGATAGCACAGAGGATCTTTAGCTGTGGGGAGTGAGGGATAAAGCCTGGGATTAGCACCGTGTATCTTTAGCTGTGTGGGTAGTGAGGGGTAAAGCCTGGGATAAGCACAGAGGATCTTTAGCTGTGGGGGAGTGAGGGATAAAGCCTGGGATTAGCTCAGAGGATCTTTAGCTGTGGGGGAGGGGTGGACCAGGGGTAAAGTCGGGATTAGCACAGAGGATCCTTAGCTGGGGGAGAGTGAGGCGGTAAAGCCTGGGATAAGCACAGAGGATCCTTAGCTGTGGGGGGAGTGAGGGGTATAAGGTCTGGGGATAGCACAGAGGGATCCTTTGCATGATGGGGGGAGTGAGGGGTAAAGTCTGCGATAAGCTCAGAGGATCCGTAGCTGTGGGAGAGTGATGGGTAAACCTGGGTTAAGCACAGAGGATCCTTAGCAGTAGGGGAGAGAGTGGTAAAGCCTGGGATAAGCACAGAGGATCCTTAGCTGTGGGGGGGGAGCGGGGAGGGGGAAGTCACCGTGAGGGGTAAAGCCTGGGATATATAGCCCCAGAGGATTCCTAGTAGCTGTGGGGGAGTGAGATGTAAAGTCTGGGATAAGCATCACTCGAGGATGCACTTAGCTTTGGGGGAGTGGCAGTGTTGGGTAAGCCCTGGGATAACCGCACAGACCGGATCCTTACCCCCCTTGCAGAGGGGAATTTCCGTCCGAGGGGGCTCCAGCCTTGGAATAAGCACAGATCAGGGATTCCTTAGCTGTGGAGGGAAGTGACGGGGTAAAGGCCTGGGATTAGCACAGAGGATCCTTAGCTGCCGGGGGAGGCGGGACGTGAGGGGTAAAGCCTGCCTGGGATAAGCACAGAGGATCCTTAGTGACTGTGGGGGGGGACCGTGAGGGGTAAAGCCGGGGATAAGCCCAGAGGATCCTTAGGCTGTGGGGGGAGTGAGGGGTTAAAGCCTGGGATAAGCACAGAGGACTCATTAGCTGTACTGAGGGGAGTGAGGGGTAAAGCCTGGGCAATAAGCACCAGAGGATCCCTTAGCTGTGAGGGCGAGTGAGGGTGTTAAAGCCTGGGATAAGCACAGTGAGGGATCCTTAGCTGTGGAGGGAGAGTGAGTGGGTAAAGGCCTGGGACTACACGCACAGATGGATCCTTAGCTGCATGCGAGGTTTGGGGCGACGTGAGGGGTTAAAGACTTGGGATAAGCTCTAAGAGGATTCCTTAGCGCATGGTAGGTTTGGGGGGAGTGCAGGGGTAAAGCCTGGGATAAGATCGCAGAGCAGCTTAGCTGGTGGGGGAGTGAGGGGGTAAAGTCTGGGATAAGCACAG